>JANHFP010005556.1:10887-26740 GCA_032468135.1 Calamaria suluensis | reverse complement strand
ACACCGCCCCGAGTCCGCGAGGAGAGGGGCGGTATATAAATGTAATAAATTATTATTATTATTATTATTATAAATAGAAGTTAGTGATCAGCTATTCTGATGGTTTGTTTTCCACCTTTGTTATTTTGCTGTAGAAGAAAGTGTTTATTTTAATGCTAGCATTGTACTTTGCTGACCATCATTCTGGATTTAACCATCTTAAACAACCTCTTCAGAACTAAGAGGTATTACTTCTATTTGCAATGTTGAAAGCCAGCCAGTTAGTGCAAAGGTGTGTCTGACTGTCCTGTTCAATTTGTTTAAAATGATGTTTGCTCCAAAACGTTGTTGGCCTAATGGTGCAATTCTTTTTTAATGCCGTTTTCACTATCTATTTAATGCAATGCTTTTATATTGGTGAAACTATTTTAATATTTCCAGAATGTTGCTCCATTGATCCAATTAGGTTAAAACGTTCTTTGCAACCAAACTGAATAAAATATGCAGAGACTCAGATTTTGTCTTTATCTCACATTCTGTTATTTGCTTAGTATATTGCTTAACTTTGAAATATTTAGTTTGATGACATGTTAGTTAAAGCTGCTGTCTAATGTTACTTTGTTAATTGAGGTAATTGAGGTAAGGAGAGCATCCTATTGATTCTATTTATTAATTTTGTCTATTAAACAAATTTATATGGTTTCTCATCTACCAGTGGAAATCTGGGTGGCAAACAAAGATGAAAACATAATGCAATTATTATGGTCATTTGGAAGAGATAAGACAAAAGCTGAATATGAGTTCCCAGTAAAAAAAAAAATCATTACCTTAAATCACACGCAACCACATCAGAGCTCCATTAACATTTTGACATCAAGATTTTTGGATTTGATCCAGAAATACACTGCTATTAAATTAGATCCAGAACTATATAGCCATTAAAATCACTCTTGCTTACTCCTTTCTTTTTAACAGTGCTTGTGAGGGGGAAAAAACCACCTTATAATATTTGAAGGAATTGCTCTAAATCTCTAATTTTGTTAAGGGGAATACAAAATAGACATAGTTGCCAATAGCTTTATTTACAGTTAATAGAAAGTGATAAAAGACAAAGGAGCTTATGGTTTTAAACATTATATGACTGGAAAAAATGGAATTATGTTTCTATAATAAATACATTTTAACTTAAAATTTATAAAAATTAAACGAGAACAAGTGAAAAATATACGATAAAGACGACTACAATTTTGGTTATAATGATAGAATAATGAGATATTTGTTCTGATATTAATATTTGAAAGAATTATCAAATATTCTTTCTCTTGATAGAATGATTGAAATTTTGACAAGATAAAAATTTATGCTATGTTAAGATTAAAAAGAATTTTTATAAAATGATGTACCATTGGTATATGATTTCAGAGAAATTATCTAGAATAAATTAAGGCACTTCTAGTTCATGTTTGAAATGTGAATAAGAGGTTTTATCATGCTTGTGTAAAAAAAAAAAAAGTTTTAGATTAAACACATGCACTAATTCAGACAAATTTAAAGATTAATATATAAGTGAGACCAGAAGATTTCTGGTCACATATCACCAGAATTCTGATGGACAAACAATTACAAAACTTGGCTTTTGTGGAACTTGGTTTTTGTGTATGATAAGTGTAACAAGATTATTGTATGCAGAAGGATGGAAAAGTTCCACCATACCAACAATGGAGGAATAGTTGGTGAAGATGTAATTTGTGGAGATGGCCAAATTCACTTCTTTGATTAGAGAAAAGACAATATCTATATTTGGTAATGCCTTGTGGACTTTTTGCACAAAACAGACAAAATTGTACTTATTTATGGTTTTGATAATTAGACAGGATAGATTATAAAAGGAAAAGAGACTTGCTGTACCTTTAGAGCAAAGATAAACTTATAATTCTAATTTATGCTGCTGTAAAGAAGGTGGCGAACAGTTTATTTTTATCTTCTTTCGTTTCTATTTTTCTTTTATGTTTTTCCCCTTTCTTGTACTTTATCTGCTTTGGTTCTTTTGTTTTTCCCTACTTTATATGGGCTTGTGGTAGTTTTTTTTTTTCCTTTTTAAAACTAGCGTTTAATTATGCTTTTATAAAAGCAACCCTATATGTAACATGACTTAGGTTGGTGAAAGATGAGGACACCAATGTGTGTGTGGGAGTGTTAGATTTCATTCCACCTTTATTATTTGTATAAATAACTCAAGGCAGTGAACATACCTAATACACCTTCCTCCTCCTCCTTTCCTCACAGCAACCAGCATGTGAGGTGAGTGGGTCAGAGAGAGGGAGAGAGAGGGAGGGAGGGGAGAGCGAGAGAGAGAAGGAGGGAGGGAGGGAGGGAGGGAGGGAGGGAGAGGGAGAGAGAGAGAGAGAGAGAGAGAGAGAGAGAGAGAGAGAGAGAGAGAGAGAGAGAGAGAATGGCCCAAAGACATCCAAGTCTCATACCTAAGGTAGGAGTAGAACTCAACCACTGCACCAAGATTGTTCTCTATTTTCATAATAGCTGCCTAAGTGAACAGGAGAACAGAGTGAGTTAGGTTTACTAATGACATCCTGTCAGCTTTTATCCCAGAGTCTTTGCCTAATTAACAAAAAGCTGAAGTATCCCCATTAAAAAAAGGTGATCTGGAGAGAGGCCAATTTAACTAATGTTCTGCGAATGTTAAAGTAGGAGCTAATAAATGGGCCATTAACAAGGTAAGAAAGTAATCTTGAAACAGAATAGAACAAAAAAAGAATGAGCCAAACTTTAGTCGCAGTTAACCAACTGTTTCATGTTTAAAAAGGACTATGGCATTTTGTACTCAGCTGACTAGTGTTAAGTGAGTTCTCAAACTGTGAGCCTGAATATTAAGAGAGGGAATATTAAAGATCAGTTACATGTCTCTGTTGGAAGAAATGTCCATCTGGGTTCAATTCCAAGTGGGGAGAAAGACACTGGAAACATGGAAGCTGTTTGGAAAGATGGTTAATGGTGGACGGGACAACTTGGTTTGAGGCCCTGGGCAATCAAGGGTGTGTGTGTGTGTGTGTCTGTGTCTGTGTGTGTGAGAGAGAAAGAGAGAGATAGAGAGAGATATTTATTACCTCTCTTGGGTCCCACCTTGGAGCTTCCTGTTCCTGTGTAAAGGCAGGTATCCTGATTGGTTGTCAGACTCTCATGGGCCATGCAGGGGTAACTTTGCAGGTTGTCTTCAGTTCCAACCTAGGTTGAATCTTGCTGGGTGATGAAGTAATGAAGCTATCATGTCCTGAGGGTGAAGGTCTTAATCCTCTCACCCTGGAGCTGAAGTGGGGGCGGGGCAAGGAGATGCAGGGAACTGCTTTGTCTTTAAAAACATGTTTCTCATTTTCTCATCTAGAGAAATATAGTATTTTCTAGAATATTAGGGGTAGATCCTAACTTTCTACATCTATTAAAATAGCTTAAAATATTAATCTATCCCATATGAGGTAACAATTGTGAGGCAGGTTGGCAATTACAATTTCCATAGTAATTTGAAAGGATCTGTGTCGTCTGCTATTCTGAGAGGTGTTCATTAGTGATAAGGCATGTAGCAGGGACTCATGGAGTTTTAATATCTTTGTGGGGGGCATAATTTATGAGAGAGTATACTTATATCATTCCAACATGGGGAAACTCAGTGCTATTTGCCTTGATATCATACTCGCTATCTTGAAGCACAAAAGGATGGATGGATGGATGGATGGATGGAAGGAAGGAAGGAAGGAAGGAAGGAAGGAAGGAAGGAAGGAAGGAAGGAAGGAAGGAAGGAAGGAAGGAAGGAAGGAATATTTTCAAGGAGTATATCCTTGAAAATATACTAACAACTGATTTCTTGTTTTGTTTGGTTCACTCCACACATATGACATTGAAAATAAGTATTTCTGCATACATTTTCTCCTGTAGAACACTTCGTACTTTTATGCTATAATATTTTGTGTAAAAGTAGATTTCTCTCTGACAGCTTAACTATAGCTTCTATCAAAGTAGCATACTTCATTTCAAACTCAATTTCTTGGGCAATCTTTTACTCATCAGTTCCTACTGTTTAATCAAACATGTCTCTTAAAATTGTTGCCAAGATAAAACCAGTGTTTCAGCCACAATTTGTAAATTCTTCCTATAACATAGATTTTGACATTTTCTTTAGTTGAAAATATAGTACACAAACAATACTGTAATAATAGAGGTCAAATATAAAGTAACCCAAATATGTCCAAACCAAGAGCCATTCTTTATCTAAGGAGAGACCTACAGATCTTCCTTTAAACTTTTTAATCAGTTACCCAAGGGTTGTTTTGATTCATTGTGATGCAGATAACTTAGTTGCAAGTATAATGACAATAACAGGCCCTTTCACAGTTGTAGTTTAAAATCAAGATCTGCAATATTAAAATTAAACTAATATCAGGAATACAGACATTGATTCTGTCCTACACATTTTCCATCCTGCAGTCTTGTATATTTATTAATTCAGTTTGCCTTAGCCAAGATGATAAGAACCCATAATTATTATCTTACAGAAGCAAACTAACTTTATTGTTTCAAAGTTTTTCTACGGATGGTTACTTTGCCTTTTCAGGTTTAAATCAAATATTTCGTGGGAGTTACTAACATTAGCTGCTTTGAGCAAGGATAGGGCAAACAGTACCCCCAAAACCGATGCATTTACACTTTAATTATATTGTAGACCTGATGGTGTTTTATGCTTAATAAGACCGTGAAATAATGCTCAATAACTAAGTGCCCATTCAATCAAATCATAATTACTGTATTACTGATATTCCCAATGGAATTTTCTCCCAAGGAATTATGCTAGAATTCCTGGGTAATGGGAGAAATAACTGTAAATTATTTTTAAGATTATCTGGTCTTTCTTGTCAGCAGATATGTTGTATCATATTGCATGACAATGGAGGTTTCAGGAATTTCATCATGTATCTCAACATGTGTGAACAGCGATTGATTGGAAAGATGTAGCTTGCTGAGAAGTCGGGGAAAAGTCTCCAAGTCTTGGTCTTCCCCTGTGTAAAAGCACAGTATTGTCTTTGGATGATAACTTTTAAAAAGCACTGATGAAAATTTATCATAATCTAATAAAATTTCCATAATCTAAAATCTAAATCATGATCTAAAATCATAATCATAATCTAAAAGAATTTAGAACTATGCTGCCTTTGGTACGACCTAAGCGTAGCTCATAAAATAATCTGCTACAATGTCCTACCTGTCAAGGAATACTTCACTTTCAACCACAACAATATAAGAGCACACAATAGATACAAACTTAAAATGAACCACTCCAAACTTGATTGCAGAAAATATGACTTCAGCAACAGAGTGGTCAATGCACTACCTGACTCTGTGGTCTCATCCCAAAACCCCCAAAATTTTAACCTAAAACTGTCTATTGACCTCACCCCATTCCTAAGAGGTCTGTAAGGGGTGTGCATAAGAGCACCAGTGTGCCTACCTTTCCTGTCCTAATGTTCTTTTATTTGTATTCATTTTTGTATTCAGTTCATGCTTATATTTATATATATATTGCCTAATATGTAACTGACAAAATAAATAAATAAAATAAATAAATAAATAAGTCCAGATCTCTCTTGAAAAAGCACCTTTAGAAGGATAAAGGCACAGAAAAGAAGCTGAACTTTATAGAGCAAAAAGAAAATATATTTATATCCAAAACAGATATTCAGTTAAAATGGGAAAAACATTTGGAAAAGTCACAGTAGATTAAGTATGCATGGTTGTGGTCTATGAGTGCATGCAAATTCCTGTTAAAATAGGTTTCTAATGTTCTGACAGAGCCAAATAATGTTTACCATTCTGAGTATTCTTCAGAGCCCTAATTGTCAACTTGCCAGGGACCGAGATACAGTTTATTGTAATAAAATCTGCTCCATCTTCAATTTTAGAATGTTATCTGTACAACCATGAGAAACCTAAAATCTTTTCACAACCTTTTTAACAAGGCTAGATGGTCCCTCCTATTTCTAAAGTTATCATAACAACCAAAATGGTATCCTGTAATACTCTGTAAGACAAAATAGTATACTAGCATTGTTTTCTGAGGAAAACATTTTGGAAAGAAAGAGATACTGGAATAATTATGCAGCTCTAACATTTTTGGCAGCTTAGAAAGATTCTAAAATTGATTAAAACAAAGGCCATTGAGAACAACAAGCTAATCAAAATGATAACATTGTTCCCGCTCTTCTCCCGAAAATGGTCGTTCAATACAGCACAAAGGCAGAGAACAAGTGTAGAATACATCTATGTCATTAGCTTTATCCCCAAAGTACCTGAATTGAATGCCATTAACTGCGAAGCTTTGATTAATATGATAGAATTACAACTTTAATGGTTACAAGCAGTACTAAGAACTTAATGTTCATTGTTAAAATGTATTGCAATGGTAGATGAAATGTCAAAGGTAAAAAGGCATAATTTTGAATCAGCTTCTTATGCAATATCTTGCAGCAGTGTGTGAAGAAAATAATTGGTAATTGATAATATAATTAAAATAGTTATCTGTTTAAAACGGCATGGATCTTTATATCTAAGTTGCAATATTTATATTCTTTAATCTGTCTGGTTAAATTATTTGAGGGCTAACTAACTCTTGAAATGTCTTATTCTTTAACTTCAATATAAGATAGCTTTATATAACATTTTTAAGATAAACAAAAAAGCCAACAGATTATTATAAGACTAACCAACTAAAAACCAAAAATGTTCAATTAAAATCTTACCCCTTGTTCATCGAGTTTCATAAGCTGCTCTGTGACTTTAGGGGTATTGAAAGCCAACCTGAGGCAATGTATATTTAGTTCAGGAACCACATGTTCTAGGACTTCTTTCAAAGGCAACCCTCTGGCTGTGCAATGCTTTGCAGTTGAAGGTATCGCATCTTCCAAGACAGTACCCCTTAGTGTTGTAAGCTAGAAATAAATATATATATATATATATATATACCAAGTTGTGAAGAAAATGTGCTAGTAATACATACAATATATGCCATGATAGTATTTTCTAATTCCCCCACAAAATTTTAAATGGAACATGACAATTCAAAACGTACTACTAATTAAGATGCACGTTTGCTTTTTCTCTTTAGTGATAATACAGATAGTCTTTAACTTAAGACCCACAGTTGAGCCCAGAATTATGATAAAAAGTCATGGCAGTTGTTAAGTGAGGAACCCATATAATTGCCTCACTTAATTACCATAATTCCTGTTCTATTTGTTCAGTCATTAAGCAACCATACAGGGTGTTGAGCAGAGCATGGGGCATCTTGGGGTGAGGCCCTGGGAAGTCTCATGCAGGCCCAGCAGCGCTCTGCAGCACCTCCTCAGCTCACACAGAGCTGGCGCCAGGCCTCCCAGGGCCTCACCTACGACTAACACACGCTCTCTTCCCATCTTGCTTGATTCCACACTCTTGGGCCTCCTCACTCCATCATGCTTCAGTTCACTTATCTTTACTGGGACAGCACCACATGCACTTACAAGAAAGTTGTATGGCAAATTGCCAATTCTCCACCCAAGCTTCAGAAAAGCTAAATGAAAGTCTGACAAGCGAAGAGAGGAGGCTCTGGAGTTTGACACCTAAAGGAATGGAAGCAGGCCGAAGGCTGAGGGGGAACAGCTGGGTGAGAGATAGGCCCCAAAGATCCAGTGGAGTGAGATGGGAAAATTGGCAGGTGGAAAAAACTGCAGCATTCCTGCAGTCAGTCATACGAGTGGGTGGATTGCCAAGGGCCCAAATTTTGTATGTCTTTTTCCTGGAATATTTTCATTCCAATCCTATCCAAAAATACAGGAAGAGCGACTTCCAATGTTTTCTCAGTAATGTATAAAATAGTTTTTAGTTAAGACTATAATTATATTAGTAAAAAAAAAAGCAAACAAAGCATTTTCCTATAAATTCAGTATTTAGGTTGCTAAGTGCAAAATAATAATATGAAACCTGCATTAAACAGATGTTTATGAAATAAGTGATAGTTTATTAAACCCTTCAGCATTATTTCTTTAATTGGAATGATTTTGTTATGTTATGGAAGCCAGCAAAAATTATTAAAGCAAAGCAAATTTTATCTAATATTTGCATAAATTATTACCTTTTTTAATTCACTATCATCTTCCCTTAGTCTGACAATTTTGTTTATAATCAGTAAAATGATTTTAAAATGATTTAAAGTGTTGATCTGTGTCCTTGTAACCTCTGTTAGTTCTAACAAACTTCTCCTTTTATCTAACAAAAGCTAATGCTATATTCTTCATAACCAGGACTTAAGCATTCTTGCCATCAAACAGCATTGTCTTTAATGCAGAACACATGTAAAGCTATTATAATTGTGTACCATTTTATATTTGCACTTTAAAGCACTGTGAAGTGCTATATAATTTTAAGCAGCCTTGTCTACAGCTGTATTGCTAGTGATATATAAACACTTGCCTTATTTTTCCAATGTATGCATCCACAGCTATCTTCGTAGGTTAACATAGCTTATTACCCCTCCCCCCACTCTAAGAAGCATATCAAAGGCTGCCTTAAATTTTTAAATCTTAATCTTAAATTGCATATCACCTGTGTTTCTGCCCAGTATTGTTAGAAAAACAATTCACTGGGTTTTTAGTTAAGTTATTTCTGAGTCATTCTTCTTGAAATATATGTTAAGGCATATGATTTTGTAACAAGTTCAACACGGAAATCAAATTTCTTATTTCTTTACTGCCCAGGTATTGCTTACCTCACTAGTTCTGAAAATAATGCGGTAGCTGTATTGGGAACCATTTTCTTTTATTTCCTCAGGTTTTTCTCTTCGGATGCTGACAGCTACGGGACCAAGGTTTTCATCTGCCCCAAAGTAGTTCCAGTGTTCTTGTGCAATTAAAATCAAACATATATTTTGGGGATAGAGGTGGACAAATGAAAGAATAATTATTTTTCATAAAGTTTTAAGACTAGTTCAAACAGAACAATTTTGCTTCAAACACAAATTCCAAACAAGCGTAAAAACAACATGTAAGATGTGGATCAGGCAATCAGAATTAAACCTGAGCACCATCTAGAGATTTTTTTAACTCCAACTGTATCAAACCCAGAAATATCTATAATTATGAACAACTGGCTACAAGTTCCATTGTTAAATTCCATGGTATGCAATCATATATTGATTTTTCGGTCATTCAAAAATACTCTAATCTAAAATAACATTTCCTGTTATTCTTCCTTTTTATCTACCATGCTGAACATTCATAAGTATACATAAAGTATAATAAAACATAAAACACTTAAAATAAAACTTACAATAAAGCAAAGAAAACAAAGGAAATGAACTATTATTTGACAACTGTCAAAATAAAAATGTTTTCAGATGGAATTCCATTCAGGTCCAACTTTATATTTATTTGAAAAATTAAACTTTGAAAAATTAAACTTTTAACCTGATTAAATTTTAACCTGGTTATATTTTTGCTAAGAAAGAAACTGATGGGCCTTATAGTCACTGGGACTATAAACTCAAAAGATATTTTACATTAAGATAGAGACGTATGTTAATAATACTATTTCTAGAATAATAAGAAAAACATATGTATAACTGTTTTTTTTAAATAAAAAAAGAAATATGTTTCATAAGTTTAAATCTAGAAGTCCTTCTTAAAGGTCTACATTTGATTATCGCACTTTTATACAAGTAGTCCTTGACCAGCTTCCTCATTGACTTTGGTTGTGGGAAGATAACAAGAAGTTGCATCACATAATAAACAAAGTACTTAGTGTCAAACGTTTCCATCTCAAGTGCTATTGTAGATCAAGGACCATTTGTAATGTTAAGCTTTTAATGATTATAATATTAACAATTATTTTGAATAATTTTTTCAGCTTTTGTACACTACCCAAAATCATTTGTTTATGAGATGGGCAGCCATATGAATCTGATGAGTGAATGAGTGAGTGAGTGAGTGAGTGAGTGAATGAATGAATGAATAAATAAATAAATAAATAAATAAAATCTCTTTCATTTTTCAAGCGATTCAGGAACTAAAAGGCTTCTGCTTACATTTAAATCAAGATCAAGAGTTGTGGTCATTATTAACAAGGCACTTTAAAACACATCATCTTTATTCAGTTATTTTGTGGCTAACCTCAAATTAAGTTAACCATAGTTAAAGTTCAAGCCACATAGTAACTTCACAGCAAAAAGCTTTCACAAGGAAAGCTTCTGGAAAAGAGAAAACCGAGAAAGTATGCAAGCCTATAAGGAATGTCCTTCTAGCTCTGCCTTAAATAATAATATTGCAGTAGTTTACAGTTCTTCCTCAGTATTAAAATATAAAATGTCAAATTTGTCATATGTATCATAAATTATAAATAGCATATAATAGATCTGTATGAGGAGTTACTTTGATAAAGAACTTCATACTGCACAGAGATGGCGTGATTTGACTTCATGAGCTACCATGTGCCTCAACAGTCATTTTCAAGTCTGGAGAGACCTGAAAATGCTACTGAGGTTTGTGGAGTAAAGCAGTTCAGCTGCTTTTCTTTTCCTTTTTTTTTTAAAAAAAAGAAATAGGCATCCTGGTATGCTTCTCTCAAGTCTTTGCCAAAGCACAACATGCCACAGAAGATTTGTACAGGCCCTAGTACAGAAGTCTTCAAACTTGGCAACTTCAAGTCCACAAATCTTAAAGCTGCTAAATTTGAAGACCTCTGCCCTAGAAGATAAATGAACACTGTGCATCAAAGCAGTTCTGAAAGCTGAATATACAGCAACATTTCCAAAGTAGTTAATAACTACTCACCTTTCTGATAGAAGAATTTCCGATAGTAATATGAACCAAGATCCACATGTTCAACAATGTACCTCTTAGCTCTGTCCAAGTGTAACACCAGATTTTCCTTGGGTACTTCAAGTACGGCTACTCCCGCATTTGTGCAATGAGAGCTAAGAGTAGACTCAAAAGAGGCACTTTCACAGCCACTAAAGGATCCAGAGTTAGATTTGGTGAGACTGATATTTCTTTCTCCTTCCCCGCCGATCTCATTACGAAAATACGGACAACTCAATACAAGATCATTGCTTTTATCATCTCCCTGGTCCACATTTAAAGTTCCTTTGGAATTCAGTTCTTCTGTACTACCCATAGGGGAATTAAAACTTGCAGAATGGGATAACGGTCCAGAAGCTAACGATGCAACCGCAGCAGCAGAAGCTCCAGTAGTTGTATTCCTTCTTTTTATAACATTATGTCGGTTAACTGCCACTTCATTTAAGTCAAATAACATACTCTGAACATCATAATGAGCAAAACATTTGGGGCAAGTCCAAGGCTTGACACTATCCTCTGATCTGCTGTCTTCTAGATCTGAAGTCTTTCCAAGATCTCCTTCACCTTTGGCATTGCGCAGCTTGCGAAAAATAGAAGAATCTCCTGTCTCTGATTTTGAACGCCTCTTCAGTGGTTTCTCCCTTTCTTTAAATAATCGAAGGTTCTCCCTTTGAGTAATGGGTCCATCTATCACATCCAAAGAAAATCCTGAACCTTTACTTCCACTAGCTCTAAGGAGTTCACTAAATTTGCTTGAGGCTGAACCTCTTGGATCAGACTTATCATCTTTGTAACCTTTTAACAAGTCAAAAAAACTTTCCCCTGAGGTACCTTGCTTATCTATTGAGGAGGTGCTACCATATTCTCTGTGCAGTGACGGTCCTGATTTGTAACTGGGTGAGATACATTCATCATAACTATCCACATCAAGTTCACTTAAGGTGATGTCACTATTACTACGCTGTCTTATTCTACGAAGAGCTTTTCTTGGGGAGCTGTGGTAACCATCAGGAGTAAGAAATCTAGAATCTAAGTTCTCAGATTGTCTTGCTTTGTTTTTAAGTGTGTTTTGGATACTCTTTAACATGACAGAATCACTACTGTTCAAGTTAATAGAACTTCCCTGACTCCCTTGACTACTTTTTGAAGACATACTATCCAGACAGTTTGATGTATCCATGTCTTGACTTGATCTACTGTTTTCTTTGACGTTCTCCTTCCTTGGGGGCCAGTCTGCAATCCTTGCTCTTACTCCCATTTTAGGAACTCCAGGGGTAGAAGTAAGATGATGTGATCCTTCATTGCGTGGAGGGCCTACTGGAGCCATCACTGAAGAGCCCAAGCTACCATTCTGTGACCTAAAGCGTCTCATATAAAAGTCATCTGAATGTACTTTAGGGACAACATCTGATATTCCGGTGGCAACAGCCCTTTCAGTCTGGGACCGTTTCAAGCTGGTCATTATTAGAAAGTGTGTTTAGTCTTAGTAAGCTCCAAAGGAAAATATACTCATGTCTGCCTTTTAAATGTAAAACTCTCTTCTGGAGAAGATCCTCCAGAATGTATAAGGGGTGCATGAGATCCCAGTTGTGATCATTTAATTTAGTGGCAAATGGTCTAAAGATGCTGTTCTTCAGTCATTTTTCACTTCTTTGGAATTGAAATTCACCCATTTCATCAAGCAGTCATCTTCCATACATACAAAAATATTGGGGTTTTTTTCTCCAAATCTTCAATATTTACTTTAAACCTAGAGCAAATAAAGAAGTATACAGGACAATTAATCATTGCATAAAATAAGTTGTAAAAATACAATAGAGTTTTATAGTAGCTACTTTCTTAGTATATTTTGCCTTATGTATCAGTAACAATGCATGACATGGCTGATATCTTACAGTCTTTATAAAAAAAATATATTATTTTAAAAACATAGTTAAAATAGATGGCTATAGAAAGTACCAAAGTAATGCTGTGCAAGTCCATTTTTTCAGGATGCACTTCCACATTTTTGCTATTTCACCCTTTCGTACCATCCTCTTGTCAGATGTTATTTTGAAATAGATTGTAGAGGGGGAGAGAGGAGGCTGTTGAGGGAACGTGGGAATGTAATGGCCTGTTTCGGGGCCAGCTCCCCTGACTTTGGAATCCAGTAACAGCCATTGCTTACTGACTGTCACCAGCACAAGACATAGTCATTTTTATTCTTTCAGGTCTTTTCATTATTAATAATCTTTAACGTTAATCTGAGATTGTTAACTTCTTACTGCTGCTTTTACAAGTTGTTATCATTTTATTCTTTATCTTTGTTCTATTTTGCATACTTTATAAAATCCTTTAATCTATGATTTTAGTAATTATTATGTATTAATACAAATACAAGAAAAATATATACGTTCAGTACCAGTAATAATGTGTGAGCAGTTAGCTAATGACAGCAAAAAAGCTCCCTTAAGAGTCAAATTATATGTTATGTAAAACTTGCGAATATTTTAAAAATGTAAATAGAAGTTGCTGGCAGACAGAGACTGAATCTTCCTCTCTTGCATGAACTCAACAAAAATCTCCGTTACCTAAAAGCCTCATACTTGTACTCGTGACAAATACTTACATTTTAAAAAAAGGCAACTATTGCTTTTGAGAAATTTATCAACTTTTTGACAGTTAAGTAGTGTATAAGACAATATATGGGTTGTAAGTCAGGTTTCCTTGATTAGCTGGGATTTTACTCAAAATAAGATGAATTTTACCACTGCTATTTCTAAATGGCATTTTATGGGTTAGCTCTAGGTATAGAATCATCCTCAGGAAGGTGAATTTAACGAGTCCTTATCTCATCTCTTGGTGCTATACTGGTTTACCAAGAATCAGCAAATGGGGTACTGGAGGGGAGGGAAAGGAGACTCAAAGCACCTGCCTTAAAATTGCAACCTTTGCCCCATCTGACATGGAGACAGTTCAGAAAGAAACCACACTTCCTGCTCTTCCTTTTGCTGCTGGGTTAGTGGTTTCCTAGAAAAGGGGAAAGTAGAACTAGACATGGAACGCCTTTGCCTTTCTTTTTAACACTTTGAAACTCACCAATCACCTCTATCTCCCATATGAATTACTGATTTAACGTCCACAGATGTTTCAGATACAAACATGCATTCTAAAAAAACCCACTGTTAAGAATAAATTCTTCTGTAGGCTTGCCTCCAGAGAAACACATGTTGTATGTTTAACTGAGCTCTTCTCATCTCTTTCCCAGCGTGGCCTCATCAACATTCTACCGACTGGTTCCTAAGGCCTGGATATATTCTAGCACAGGATGGGGTAGCACATGGTTGATATCAAACAGCAAACAAACATACTTAAAGGGTTTCTATTTTTCAATCGATAGTTATACTGATCTAAAAATGTCAAATATGAAGAAAACATTTTAAAATTCTGTGAAATCTTTTCAGACAGAAATAAATATTTTGTCCTCAAGATTTCTTGCACAAATATGGCTGTAATAAACAAAGCATCTGTTTAATTCTCATTTTCACAGGTGCTGAAATAAAAAATAAAAAACACAACCTCTTCCTACATCACACTGCCCCTAAATTGAACATATATTGTCCTTTGAAAGAGCTTCAACAACAAAACACCACCTCCACAAATGCACCCTTGCAGGGAGTAGACAAAGGCAAGAGGATGTCAGCATACAATCCTGTACTGCTGTATACACCCTTTAATACAAAGAGAGAGAGAGAGGCTCCTATTCAGAGAGTCAGCCAATTATAGAAGAGTTGGCCTTCAAACACTTACCAAGTCTATGCATGCAAATATGCTGCTGAACCAGCACCATGTTGACAGAGCAGCATTGTGTACAAATCAAAGATTCGGGCAGATGTAGGGAAACTAGCATTTGTGTGAGTCTCTTCCCATAAGTAACAAGTGCCTTCTTCCACAGTAATAAAAACTCTAGGAACAACATTTTATGCCTCTTAACAATCACCCTACCTTAATGGAGAATTCTAAAATTAATATAAAAGAGTAGCAGAGGATGAACAAGGCTGATAATTGCTGCAATATTATTGTTACAGGCCCAAAGCTCTTAAAGTGTGATACAATCTTCACATACTTTCAAATTTTCATTATATCATGTCATATTTAGTCTGGCAACATGCTAGATTGTTATCAGTTTAATCAAACAATCCGTCTTTAACTAAGAAGCCAGTTTACCCTCAGTTTGAAATAGCAAAGAAGAAAGCTCTATTTTTTTTTATTTTTACTTTCAGAAAAGTTTATGTAAAATAAACTGAAGAAACTATAAATATTTAAAAGAAAACAAGTAATTCCTAATCTAGTTAGCTGTGTTCTTCCAAGTTTATTATAATTTACCAGCAATCAACAAAGAAATTTATTGAAAATTAAGATAGATTAAAATGTTCTTAAGAAAATGTAATGATAATCTTCATCTAAAATATTTACTTAAGAGTCCAAGCCAAAAAAATAATATGGAATAAACTGGAAAGGGCTGAAGAGAAAGAAATAAACAAAAGTGATCCACATGTTATTACAGGGTGAAGACTTGAGATATGTAAATTTGGGATTGTTTCCTATTTGGAAAGAATCAGGAAGGAAACAGTTGTATTTTTAACATACTTTTTTTTCTTTTTTGTAATATGTTCAAACTGTTCAAACAAGGCTGGAATGATACCTTAAAGAGAGTTGGATGAATTTTTCATTGGTTACCTTATTTCTCAAACTTATTACCTAAATATAATTATTAAACAATATTTTACAATTATTTAAGATAGAAAAGCATTTGAGGAATTACGGTCACATATTACTTTCACCTCTGGACTTTAATGTCTGGATCGGGACGCTCTGAGAACAGTCACTCAAGCGCTGGTCACCTCCCGCCTGGACTATTGTAATGCACTCTATATGGGGCTACCGGAGAGTAGCACCCGGAAGTTGCAGCTGGTGCAGAGTGCGGCAGCAAGAGTGGTGACAAG
>JANHFP010005554.1:5905-16269 GCA_032468135.1 Calamaria suluensis | reverse complement strand
GAGGTGTAGGTTTTCCTGCCTGGGCAGGGGGTTGGACTAGATGACCTCCAAGGTCCCTTCCAACTTTTATTCTTATGTTATCTTATCTCAAATGAGTAAAACAAAGTACACCCTCTTTATTGAATAGGTATGAATAGGCAAAGTAGTTGCCCAGTGCTGCTAACCTAGTGCTCTTGATTAATTATCATCAGCAGGCATAGCTGCATCTATAAAAGCTGAAGTTCCATGAATTTCTTGGTCTCTGGCATTGAGGTTGTGTTAAATGCCAAAATGCAAAGAGGGCAGCACGGACCTTAGAGAAGCAATTGTTACTGATTATCTACAGTGCATTCAAAAAGTATTCAGACCCCCTTCATTTTGTTTATTTTGTTATTGCAACAGTCTGATTCTACAGTTGTTGAAATTCATCTTTTTTTCATTAATGTACACTCAGTAGCCCATAATGACAAAATGAACACAGAGGTCCTGAGTCCTGTAGAAACAGAATTACCGAGGAAAACTGTCCTTTGGAGAGACAAAACCAAAGTTTGATGAAAACCATACATAGCATTTCAGCACAATCATCCCATTCCAACCATCAGGCAAAGTGATGGAGGGGGAGATTATTTGGGCTTGTTTTGAAGCCAAAGGACCTGGACACTTTGCACTCTTTGAGTCTCCCTTGACCTCCTCTCTATACTGAAGTATCCTAGAGAGAAATGTCAGGCCATCTGTCCAACAGCAAAAGCTTGGCCAACATCGGATTATGTAACAGGACAAGGATCCCAAGCAAAGCAGCAAATCTACAGCAGAATGGCTGAAAACTAAAAGAATCAAGGTGTTGCAACTGCAGGCAAACCTGACTGAAATGCTGTGGCAGAACCTCAAGAGAGCTGGGCATAAACAAATGCCTACAAACCTCAATGAACTGAAGCAATGCTGTAAAGAAGAGTAGGCTAAAATTCCCCAACTGCAATGTTATGGACAAAATTTCTCCCAGCCTCTCCTACCATCTACCCTCCACTCACCTTCCAGACTCTGCCGCTCAGACCTGGGAAGAGCACAAAAGCCCCTCTGCACACACCACCTCCCTCCCATGGGACAACCGGACAGGAAGTTCCTCCCCTTCCCCTCCTTTCTAGAATCCTGTACTCAATGGTTTTAACTCCTTTAAACTCAACCATACATGCCTATTTAGGGCTTCCTAGTCCCTGATATGTGCCCATCATCTCCCAATAGGAGGCAAGAGAACACGCTGGCTTTGTCTCTGTCTAGGGTGTTTGTAAGATCATTTCACTGGTTAAATGCTATCAAGTCCTTTTCGAGTCCTAGCAAGCTGCCTTTGGAACAGATGCACGTGAAATGTGTAAGGTGACCAAACAGACCCGCTTTTTAGTAAAATGTCCCGTGTCCCGCAGCGTTTTTAAAAAGACCCACTTTTTTTTCTGCTGAGTGTAAAGGAGGAGGCCACGCCCACCCGCTCTCCTCCCCACCCACTCTCGGCTTCCTGCGGCCAGTAGAGACGAAAGAGACTCTGCACGTGAGAAGGATTCCTCTGGCCGCCCTCTCCCTGAACCCTCCAGAGGGAGAGAGAAAGAAGGAAGGACGCCAGGAAGTGTGTCCCCCGTCCCGTCCCGTCCCCCCGCTGCCGCCACTGCCTCTGCCACCGAGCCTGTTGCCTGAAGATGCCTCCCATTTCGGCTGATACGGGGCAGCAGCGGAGGGAGGGAGAAAGAAAGAAAGAAGGGAGGGAGGGAGATGAAAGAAAGAGAGAGAGAGAGAAAGAAAGAAAGAAAGGAAGAAAGAAAGAAAGAAAGAAAGAAAGAAAGAAAGAAAGAAAGAAAGAAAGGGAGAGATGAAGGAAGGAATGGAGGGAGGAAGGAAGGAAGGGATGGAGGGAGGAAGGAAGGAGGGAAAGGAGGGAGGGAGGGGGAGAGAAGAAAGAAAAAAGCAAGCAAGCAAACGGGCGACACGCGGGAGAGCTTTGTGTGGCCGGCTGGATCCACGTCGGGCAGGAAGATCAGGTTTCAGCGAAGGCAGCACCGGGCGAGGGGGCGAGCCGCGCTGTGAAAGACGAAAGGAGTGGGGAGCTGGGGCTTGGCGAGCAGGGAAAGAAGGGAGGTGGGGGGGGGTGTCCCCGGCTCTTCCTTCCCTGGCTGCCTTTTTGCGACCCCCTCCTTCCTCGCAGGCTCTTTCTTCCTCTCCTCCTCCTCCTCCTCCCGCAGCTCCCACCCCATCAGCGGCAGGAGCAGCCCCATCATCGCCATCCCACCGCCACGCCCCTCTCACTCCAGCCTTTGTTAGCCTGCCATGTCTGGCCTGGTAGTGTCAAGGGTAATGGAAAGGAACGGGGGGTTTGGGGACCTGAGCTGCTTCCCGGGGAGCTGCTGGAGGACGATCGGGTGCTGCAGCTGGCCCTCGATCAGCTCTACCTGCTGGGCTTGGGGGAGCCATTGTCCACCGCCACCCCCTCCGCTGCCACCTCAGCCTTGGGTAAAGTGACCAGATTTTCAAACTGGCAACCCGGGACACAGGGGGGGGGGGGAGACACGGATTTTTTTTTTTACAAAAATATTTTTTAAAAAATTTAAATCCTTTAAATTTAAAGCTGCCGGACCACCTGCCTCCCGAAGAGGTCTGCAGCAGAGTGCAAAGTGCCTGGCAATCGCTGCACTTCCGGCAAGCCAGGAGGCTCCTGGGCAAGCCTGGCGGGGCGCCACCCACTTTGCACTCCGTTCCGGACGACTGCTGGGTGGCCTGCCTCCCGGAGAGATCTGCAGCGGCCGCCACACTGCCGCCCTCCCCCACAAGCCCGGGAGGTCCGGAGCGGAGTGCAAAGCGGCCGCCGGCCTCCCCCACAAGCCCGGGAGGCCCGGAGCGGAGCGCAAAGTGGCCGCCGGCCTCCTGGACAAGTTCTCGCCGGGCTGAGGGAGAGGGTGGCCAGGAGAATCCCTCCCTTCCTCCCTCCCTTACTCACTCCGTGCTGCGGGCGTGTTCTTTCCTCTTTCTTTGTCCGACGCGGAAACCTGAGAGGATGGGGAGGAGAGCGGGTGGGTGTGGCCTCCTACTTCGAAGGAAAAAAAGCGGGACTTTTTAAAAACACCGCGGGGCACGGGACATTTTGCTAAAAAGTGGGTCTGTCCCGCGAAAAGCGGGACGTCTGGTCACCTTACTCTTAGGACAACTGCTTTATTAACCCTTTATTAATTCATTTAAAAAATAGTTTAATCAGTTTGACTAATTCAGGCATAAAAGACTGCAGTTGGTAAGCCTTCTTTAGCAGGGCTGAAAGAGACCATTGAAAACTGCATGCATCTTTGCAGTTTTTGTCCCACTTGGATGAAATATATCACAGGCAGACACCAGTTTTGTGGGAAAGGAAAGCAGGACGGACTCAAAATGAGCTCCTGTTACTAAATGTTGTACTCTTGCAAACCCTTTGGCACTTATCACCAACTGTGGGCTAAAAATATACCATCCCTTGCATGATTAAGTCAATTGCTGACAAGCATGAATGAAGAAACAGCTTCACTTGTGTGGTCCAATGAATGAGGACTAAGATTACAAATCTCTTCCCAAGTATTCCCAAGTGCCCTCTCTCTCGGTTCCCGACTACAGGGGTATGAGATGAATGGATGAATTAGAAGTAATGTTTGTAGTGTAGTTGGCAATCTTAGCCGGTTAGGCCTCAAATCAAAATATATCCTTGCTTGGGTTATAAAGTCATGTGGAACTTTTTTCTAATCAATCAGGTAGGAAAGTCACTAAGATACTTCAAAACTCTTTTTAAAGACAAATATATCCACATCAGGAAGAAAGGAGTAGTTAGAAGGGAGACGTCAACAGCTCAAAGGAAATTGATTGTCAAAGGCATAATTTTGAATTCTGATGTATTCAGCTTACACACTGAATGGACCCATACATTCTGTATCTTACCTACTCTGTAAGTAATCAAACAACTGACTGTGCTTTATATTCAGGTGGTACCGCCTATCTTCAAAAGACCTGTTACATTCAAAAAATTGGCACCCAACATTATCACTAGCAAAAGCACTAAAATTAAAATATTTTATGGCTAAAAATAATAGCAAAAGAAAATATTTTGTGATGCCCTTTGTAAACATTAGGTTCCTATTGGTTTGCATTGATTCTGTACTTAGGTAAAGGTTTCCCTCGCACATATGTGCTAGTTGTTTCTGACTCTATTGGGCGGTGCTCATCTCCATTTCAAATCCAAAGGGCCAGCAGTGTCTGAAGATGTCCGTGGTCATGTGGCCGGTATGACTAAAAGCCAAAGGTGCACGGAACACTGTTACCTTCCCACCAAAGGTGGTCCCTATTTTTTCTACTTGCATTTTTAAAGTGCTTTCGAAACTGGTAGGTTGGCAAAAGCTGGGACAAGTAACAGGACCTCACCCCATTACTTGGCACTAGGGATTCAAACCGCTGAACTGCCGACCTTCCAATCGACAAGCTCAGCTGTCTTACCTGCTGAGCCACCACATCCCATTGATTCTGTACTTAGGATGTCACTAAGTCAAGAAAAGATATTATTCTATATTATCTTAGAAGATATAATAACATCTCTATTTCTATTACAGGATCTAGACAGACCACTAATATGCAATGTTTTTATGAAAACGTCCTCAAGCACTATCTACATTATAGATATAGTTACAATCTGCAATGCTTCCCAAGGAATTGTGAACCACAAATCAGCTAGCAACATGGCTAGGCTATGTAGAAATAGAGGGGCTTGCTGAATCCATGGGACCATGTTGGAAGTAGATGATCCCTCAAGGGAAATTTTTGACAACTCCTGGCTCATAGAAGATGATAAACTGGAAATGGGTTTATGGCAAATGTTTTATTCTTAACATCTCTCTGTTTTTTTGTTTGATCTGCTGGTTCAAATGTTTCGTTCTTCCCTGTTCAAATCATGTCAGGACAGCAAAAGTAATCTGGGGGTGGGGCTGGGGGCAGTGATCAAGTAGATTCAAAATTTCCAGTCCCATCAAGGAATAGATCTGTTCTCCCTACCTCTGTTCTGAGAAATAAGTATATGGATTGAATTAGGATTAACAGCATTTGGGCATAGATCTCATCAATGGTGAGAGAGGCATGGACAGAAGACTATAAAACCTGCTCCAAAAAAGTGCTTCAATTTAGAGAGGCAGCTGCATTTAGACTGCTTCTGAAGGCAAATGAGGCAAGTGTCAACTTTTTTGTCCTCTCGAAGGCAGATTAGATTTACAGGTTCCTATCTATAGGAAGCAGTTTGCTAATATACTTTCTGAGCATGCCTTTGGGGGCGTAGGATCCATAATTTATATGGCTGCCCAGAGTTTTATTGCATAGATGGGTGGCCTTATAAATTTGATTCATAAATAAGTGAGTAAACAATAATCAGGAAGAGGATTGGAGGGGAAAAAAACACAAATATAGGAATAACTAGGAACAATAAAAAAAAGAAAAGCAAATGGAGCAGAAGAGGAAAAATGCAGAGTAGTGAAAATCATTTGAGAATTAATCAGAAAAAGATTTGTTTACAGTGTTATTTTACCATCTCATCCACTCACTGTTTCCCTAAGATTGCTATTTCAGTAAGAAATAGCAACCTTAAAGAACAATTTTCAGAGGAAAAACAATGTAAGAGTAAAATGCAGGTGAACTATAACATTTTTTTCAAATTAAAATGTATATCATAATTAGAATTTTTTAAAATAGAAATGTGCTTAATATATAATTTACGTTCAACCAAAAGGCAGCCTTCTCCAACTTGGTACCCTTCACATACACTGAGATTGCAAATCTCTTACTAAAATCAATTGACAGTATGTAATATAACCTGCAGGAGTTTTGAAAAACAAAGCTGCCCATTCCAACATGAAAAGGCACAAATGGATTTGGTCGAAGGTATGTGCATAGTCTCAAGAGCTTACTCACTCTTTTCCAAGATACTAATTTCCTTCTATTTAATTAATTTCTGACCATCCAAAATCAAACAACATTATTCAGCATTCTGGACGGATTTTCAAACAATGGGTTACCTCTTAAAATTTATCTCTCTATAGCTACATACCTGAGGTTCTTTTGAGTATGGCCTCTCCACTGATCCTGTGTTGGCTATATGTTTGTTACCACTGAGATCCTTTGACTATTTGGTTGTTGGGTTCCCTCATATTATTTTTTCAAAATATGAATTACACTCATTCATTGACTGACTGCATTCATCGCCTAACATTTGCTAAAACATCCATTAGATACTTTATGCTTCAACTAACTACACTAATGACCAAATGTTGATAACGTCTGCCATCCATAAAGAGCCTGTATTCCAGAACTGTGTTTGAATTTTAAAAAACAACAACATGATGTTTGGTATTACCGTAACATTAACTGATTTTACTGAAAACACAAACTTCAAATTCACTGCTCGGAAAGGAAAGATTTTGTATCCAATACTGAAATTCAGGAATTCGGAATTTAAAATGTTTCTTCCACATAGGGCATACAGATGAGTTTTAAGTTGCAAAGGCTCTAGGTATTTTCTATGTTATTTTAAAGATGTCATTGAATGTAAACAGATGTATTTACCCTGTAGCACTTCCAAGATTTTGTCTGAAACTTTTAACTTTCCTACTATGCTCAATTTTAACGTTCAACAGTAATTAAACTTCCTTCTCAGCAGCAACTGAATAATTTTATATCAATAAGCTTATACATAAACTTTAATTTCATCCAGCCACCTAATGGGATTAAAAAGTAGTTTTCTGATAGACGGAGAAAACTATATCTATATCCATTTTTTTTATCTTAAAATTAAACATGATTTTATTGATATATAACCAGTTTTTTAAAAAAAAAATCTAACTAACTTTTTCTGTCTGATTAATTTGGCTGCCCAAGTCACAAAAAGCAACTCTAGCCAATGGACAAGTTTTAGGAATGTAAAAAAGGAACTAAGAAAAGAAATACAACAAAAGTTCGGAACAGAAAACAACAGAGTAACATAAATAGCAGAATCAACCAAACACATATCACAATCACAATGGTTCATTCTAGATGTCCTGGACAAATATCTCAGGAAGAATCACACTTTCAGAGCTCTATAGAACAAAAATTCAAGGTGTTGGGGAGGTGCTGTGACAGAGAAAGCATATCTCCTAGGTCAGTGATGGCTAACCTGTTTGTCATCGCGTGCCAAAAGCACATCTGCTGGCACTCATAATGCAATGCATGTGCAATCCCCCCCTCACACAGCCCACCCCCCACATTCCATTTTGGTCCTGACAGGTCTCCTTGCAGCCTTCTGGAACCAAAAATGGGTCATGGGGGGACGCATTGAACCCCCCTCCCCTGCACATCTGTACATGACCCCCACAGTTATGCACACATCTCCCACATGTGCCCCATCCCCCCCACATGCACGGCAAAGACCTGAAAATCAGCTGGGCGGTAGTAGGCGCATGTGCATGTACACTACAGCTGAGCTGAGGCGATGGCTCATGTGCCTATAGAAAGAATTATGTGTGCCACCTGTGTTACGCATGCCATAGGTTCACCATCATGGTCCTAGGTTCTACCAAGCAGCCTTGCTTCATAGAAGCAACTCAAAGCATTCCCACTTTCACAGTCCAAACAGAAATAATTGGGGACAGGAGGTTCTGCAAATAACCCAGCCATGAAGGGCTTTATAACCTGTTTTCTCCTTCAGTTGTCCTTTACCAAGCCAAAGTATAAACCCTCCAGAGTTGCTTAGGTGAGATGAATGGTGTAGAAATTACTTACCTGTGTCCCAAAATTCTAGCGTATCTTTTAGAGGTGTTTGAACCTCCTGATCATTTTGATTGCAAGGATGTGCCTAATTGTTTTTCCCCTTTGATTAACATTCTATAAATCTGTGTAGAGCAGATATTAAACTGACTAGCCTACAATTTCCTGAAGGTTCTGTTGACTCTTTTTTTAAAAAAATGGTACTGAATTTGATTTAAGGGGGAAACTTGATTTAAGGAGGCAACTTGATTTGACAAATCAAGGGGAAGCAATTTTAGTTCTACATCCTTGTTATTTTAAAACCTCCAGGTTTACAAAGCAGTTTGGTCCTCCTGACATTTCCTTTCAGGTTTTTTACATCAGTTCCCTCCCTCCCTCCCTCTTTTTTATTTAGACATTTCCCCTTCTGCAATATCTGATAGCTTCCTATTCATATGTTATGCTATATGTAATAGCCTTGTGGGTTGTTGGCTCCTATTGGTTCCAGAACACTTATATGAGATCATGTAACATTTGGGTTGCTTCCAGGTTCACCTGTTCATTTACTCATATAGAAATTTGGTTTCATTATCCTAGAAATTTATTTATTATAGACAATCACAATGAGAACTTTTCTTTTGATGCCTTTCTGATTGCTCCAACCCCCTCCCCCTTCCAAGATCACACTGAATATTCTGATCAGATAGAAGATGATAGCATCTCATTAGCTCCAATTCAGATTTGGTGTTATGAAGGAATGGCAGACACAAACAACAGTGGGGGTCACAAAGGCAACTGAACAACTCTATATGGGAGTCATAACTTGACCCAGAAAAAAATATTTATGTAAGCATCTAAACATATAACACAAAACCCTCAGAATAGGGGGTTGGTCTATTATACAAGATACAGTAGCACCTATATTTGAACTAGATATTTCTGTGAATCTTGGACATATTACTGTGTATCTGGTCATGCAATAGTCTGAAGGAAAAAAAAGCATTAAAGGGTGTTAAAATTCTTTCCCATGCTATGTAATGAAAGTCTGCAATTAGAGCCCAATATTGATATCAGCAGGTGTTTTCCATTTAAAACTAAAAGCCTATATTTCAATCTATATCTGTAATGGATTTTTCTGCAGCGTCTCAAAATAGCACTTGCTGGCAATGAAGGACCTTAAGAACCATAAAGATAATATACCTTTGTTCTAATTCACAATCATCTTGCAAATAGCATGATTAAGGGTTAATTCTCTGGTCATCTCTGCCTTAACAAGCATAGGATATATTCCTGGACTGATTTGTTTTTAATGTGCTTCTGTTTCCATGGAGAAAAATGCATCATCTGAACATTAGAAGATGTTGTGTGTGTGATTTTAAAAGACATTTGTAATGAGATGGGGAGAGTGAGACTGCAGATCACCAAGGAAGTGCCTTTGACTGGTTTGTCCTGTACTGTCCAGCTAATGGAGCTATTACCTGCAATCAAATTCTCTTATGCCCAGAGTTCACATAAGAATGCTTCCAATTTCCGTGAAACCCAAGTATGAAATGTTGCAAAATTTAGACTGGAGAAGCTAAAGATGGGAGCATTAACCTTTTGAGTAAGATGTTGTGTAGATTTGAGTGCATATATTTCCATTTTCAGCAGCAGTCAGCACTTTGACACAGAGAAATATTCAAAGAGGTTCACACAAGAAAGAAGGCAGTTTAGATAGCCAGCTTCCGAGCTGTTGAGTGTGTTAAAGGTTAAACCAGCATATCAAACTATCTCAGAAATGGCCCTAAAGGTACCGTAACTGTTTTTGTACTGTAGCCAACAAGATGTAGTTCCTTCAAGCCAGTCCCATCCACAGTCTACCTGCAGTATTTCAAATCAACAGCATTTTTAAGCAACATTTTGTATTATCTCTGCATTTGGAAGCATTGGCTCAAACAATACTTTTCACTTAAGGTAATAATTAGCTAAAATATTTATTATCTAATTTAAGTAGAATGCAGTAAAAAAAATAGTATGGTAGCAATTAGCATTATGACCTAAGGTCTCAATAGACCTTTCCCATATGAACTTCATTGAAAGGGACTGATCCTGACTTCCGCTTCCGGCTCCGCCGTGATCGGTCGCAGCGAAGCTTTGCTGCGCCGGCTCGACACTCTGGAGAGCTCCGAGGGGGTACAGATGGGCTCTGCCGAACGGGCGGCTTCTGGGTGCACCCCAGGCGACAAGATCACTATGGGATTAGTCCCAGCCTCAACCTAGGCTTCGGGGGTCGCATAGGCGCCTGACGATGACATATCATGGTGCCATAGCAGCAGAGCAGAGAAGCGCAAATTTAAAAGGAGCGGAGCGATAGGTGAGAGAAGCTGAATTGTTTCTTGGAGAGCCTGGAGTGAATTTGAACCTTTAAAATTGTTTGCAGGCAAAAGACTGAAGAGTGGTGGCAGGAGGGGAGGGGGGTTGGTTTCCCCCCCCCTCTGCCTCAGACTGCAATCAATATTTAGAAAAGGTGCTTTCTTCTGTGTGATTGTCTGGATGGCTGATTTTAAGGTCTTAAATGACTTAAATTGGAAAGAATAAAAAATGACTGTGATTAAAATGGAATACAATGCTGCTTGTTTCCTGTCCGACCC
>JANHFP010005551.1:35341-48361 GCA_032468135.1 Calamaria suluensis | reverse complement strand
GCACAGCAGAACCCAGTAACGATGATTGACGTCGTGACATCTAAGAAAAATGGTGTTCAGGTAAGACAACACCCATTCTAAGAAATGCTTCTGAAGTATCCTCCATGCTACCTATTATGAAACAAGCTAGATTGACAGATAATTTATATATAGACTGTTTACACACACAGGTATAGTCTGTTTAGTCGTGGCAGAGTTAACTGCCCAGGGTTAATTGTGATTAATGTCTGGAAAATTATTGCATTTAATATCCCTTGCATCCATAAAATGTTTATGTATAGAAAGTGCTTATTTCCACTTAAATGTATTGGTATGATTAAGTTTGCCTTCCCTTTCATCTCCTGCAGAATTGAGAAGCAATTAAGCAGGTTTCGAGGATGGTTACCTAGAAAGCCAATGAGTTTGGACAAGGAAAGGCTGCCAGATTTGGAAGAAAATGACTGCTACACGGCTCCATTCAGTCAACAAAGGATTCATCAGTGAGTTTTATTTAAAAAGGCAAATGTGAACGGAGCAATATTTATATTTACATGAAAAATAGGATATAATGCTTGAGAATTTTTCAAATGCTGAATTCTAAATCCTCCTCCTAGCTGCAGTCAAAGTTATTCTTTATTTGACTGTGTGCTGCATATCTATTCTGCTTTTTTATGCACTTTCAGATACCTAAACAACCACTATTTTAGTCTACCATATAACAAATGAAACTATTTCAAGTATTAAATATTTTTAAAAAGAAATGTCTCTAAAAAGTGAATAAAATGACATTTTGTAATCCCAAATTACATTATCCAATTGGCGTTCCATAATTCACTTGTTTTGTGCTAGACATTTCAGCTTTTTCCATGTCTTGCAGGTACATTTGGTTATATGCTAACAGGTCTGAGGGTTCAATGACTGAAATGTTTCTAATCCAGGCACTTTGCATTTGAAGACAAAAAGATATTTCGGTTTGTGTAGGATACAATTTCTTAAAGCAGCTGCAGCTTTTCCTGTATTTTGGAACACCTTTTTGCCTTTGTATTCTAAGCACAGCCTTAATGTTGGTTTGTCATATCTGGTAAGGAATCACATGATACTTTTTCATTGAAGTTTGGTATTCAGTGGCTAATTTGGTTAGCATAGAATTGGCAAGGGAACTCATCGTTTGCTTTATCCACAAACAAATTGGTATCATCCTTTTATTTTCCAAAAATATCACTGAAACTGATTTACCTCTTTGTGACTATAAATCCTACAAACTCTAATAAGCAATAGATTTTATTTACAATATTTTTTTAAAATAGTGCAGTTGATTAGAACTTTTGTAGAAGATTCATTTTATATTTTATTTATATATATTTATAAAATATTTTTTATATTTTATTGTTGGTATCAGAAATATTAGTAAGACTTCTTCAGTTGTCAGAAACAATAATTGCATTTTCTTGCTTGTATTTTCAAAACAGCTTTATCATTCACAATAAGGACACATTTTTTAACAATGCTATAAGAAGTAGAATTGTTCACCATATTTTACAAAGAGTGAAATATGAAGAAGGAAAAAATAAAATCGGTAAGCGTGGGATTTCTTCAAATCTTACTCCATTTCAATCTTTCCTATTACATAGAATAGAGTTAAGAGAAGCTGCGGTACAGGTAGTTTTCAATTTAGAAAAGTTCATTTATTGACCATTCAAAGTTACAATAGCACTGAAAGAAATGACTTATGACCATTTTTCACAGTTGCAAACTTTGTAGCATCCCCATGATCATGTGATCAAAATTTAGATGCTTGGCAACTGGTTCATATTTATGATCATTGCTATGTCCAAAGATCATGTAATCCCATTTTGTGATCTTCTGGCAAGCAAAGTCAATGGGGAAGCCAGATTAATTTAACAGCCCGGGTTACTAATTTATAAGCGGCAGTGATTCACTTAACAACTGTGGCCAGAACAGCCGTAAAATCAGACAAAACTCACTTAACAAATGTCTTACTTAGGCTCAATTGTGGTTGTAAATTGAAGACTGTTGATACTAGTATATTTCTTGATAAAATTATTAGTTACCAAAATTGTTCCTTTTTGTCCCATTTAATTCAATAATAACTTTCAGAAAAAAATACTAAAATGTGTGTGTATCATTTGTAAGTTGTATCTTTTCATGCTTAAACCTATTGCCCACTCTTTGAGTACACAGTCATATTAGATTGATTCATTCAATTTAAGCACATTTGATTCTAGATTAATGCTGGATGCAATATATTATATTCATTCCAGCTTTTTCTGTTATATGTTAAATATTTCTATTTCTAGGTCTCAATCGGTTGCTTACTAATGGTTCCTATGAAGCTGCATTTCCTCTTCATGAGGTATTCCTTTTTTATTTTTTTAAATCCAATAACTTTCTGCCATTATTATTGGTCCATTAAGTCTGATTTTTCACTATATTAAGGGGGAGAACCCATTTAGGTCATCTCATTTGGCAAGTGAAACAAAATGCAATTTCAGATTATTTTTTTAGAAAGATATATTTTAAATTCACAACAAATAATGACGAAAAAAGGCAAAGACAGAGTAATTTAAAGGTTTGAACTATAAATTCATATGTAAGAAAATATGTCTGAAGATAATGTTCATGAAAGGTGATCTACAATTTTTAAAGTCAAAAACAACGATGGATTGAAAGGACCATCTGTGGAAATTTCAGGGGAATGGTATTACGTCCAAATAACAGAGTTGGAAGAGACCCTGGAGTTCTTCTAGTTCAACCCCCTACTCAGGCAGGAAATCCTATATCATTTCAGACAAATGGTTGTCCAATTTCTTCTTAAAAACGTCCAGTGTTGGAGTATTCACAACTTCGGGAAGCAAATTGTTCCACGTGTTCCTTGTGTTCCCACAGAAATGTTGTGGGAAATTGTGTTCCCACAGATTTGATTTATAATAAAATCATGAATTTAACAAAATATATTCTCCAAGTGCTTTTCTCCTGATGAAATTAAAGACATATGAATAGATTATTCTGATGCTTGCCTAACTGACATTACAGAAGAAATAAATCCAGCAAGTACAAGATTTATAGTCAATTACAACAATTAATAAATCAATATACAATAATTCCCAATCATCCGTCCTTCCACATTATTGTCTAGGATAGGTAAAACGCTGCACATGCAAGACAGCTGTTCTCTGTGAACCTAGCTTAATTTTGTATATAGGTAGTCCTCAACTTACATGGTTCATTTTGTGTTGGTTCAAAATTACAACAGTACTGAAGAAAATGACTTATGATGATTTTTCACACTTATGACAATTGCAGTAGTAGGCAATTATCATGTTTGTCACATGATCAAAATTCAGAAGCTTATCAACTGACTTATATTTATGATGGTTGCAGTATCCTAGAATCATGTGATTACCTTTTGTGATTTTCTAACAAGCAAATCAATGAGGAAGCCAGGTTCACTTAACAACTAGGTTAATAACTTAACTGTTAACAACTGTGGCAAGAAATCAGGCAAAAATCACTTAACAAATGTCTCACTTAGTAACAAATTTTGGGCTCAATTGTGGTCATAAGACTAAGATTTACCTGTAATTGTTGGGCAAAGTTACATATTTTAAGAGAAATGGAAGTTTCTCTTAAAAAGGCTTCTACACATATGTAATAACTGTAGTATTTTGCCTTTTTATTAACTTTATAATATATATAGCTTTACTACATAATATCAAATTCAGTCTTTCATTATGAACACTGCACTTATTTTTACACTCAGTTAGATCTGGAACTAAAAAGACCTCCATTCTTACAAAGCAAACTTCAAAAATTATGGTTGCTTCTTTGAAATATGGGTTCTACTCAAGCATGAGCTCCATTGTGTTCGGTAAGATTTATTCTCAGAAAATTGTATACAGACTTATAGCTTCATTTTTATGTTTCTGAGATGGTATAGTTCACAAGCTAATCACAGTTTCAATGATAACAGATAATTTCAGTGATAAAATATTAAATCTATATGAATTTAATACTCTAAAATATTATTCATGGATATCTCTAAATATCTATTAATAAATTATTCTTTCTTTACTTATATTTTAGGGTAGTTACAAAAGTAAAAAATCCATAAGAAGCCATGGGGCAGAAAACCACAGGCATCTACTTTATGAATGCTGGGCCTCATGGAGAGTTTGGTATAAATACCAACCTTTGGATCTTATACGGTATTTTTTTAAAAAAAATATTAATTTATATTGGGAATATATATGTAACATAAAATACTGAACTATATTTTGAGGTTTTATTGAGGTGATTCACAATATGTATTTGAAATTCTCAAGAACTCTTGTGAGTGCCAGGAAGCTAACCGGGTCTGTTACTTTTTCACTGACAAACTGAAAAATATGTTCTATGGCTGCTTTCTCTGGGGATGAAACAAGTGTTTTATCTGCATATTCACATCATATCAAAATGGTGGAATATGTCATTGCACATTTTTCAGATTTATCAAAGTGATAGTTAACATATAAACTCTATTTAGGAAGGCCTCCTCTGACAGGTGTTATTCTTGTGAGAACTGTGGCGCTAAGAGAGGAATATGAGAAATGATTCCTGAAAGCCTTTAGCATCTATTATGTTAGTGGAATGAAGAATTTCAAAGAGTGGGTTTACAGGAGAAGCACAAGAACCGATGCATGCTCAATTAAGTATACAAAAGGTATATTTATGTGGAGTGGATATCTTTTTCCAGCCTTTTGGGAGAAATTTTACTTGTTTCCCTTTGTATATTTATTTGCTAATGGGTTAAAATGATCTTTCTACTGCTAAATAATTCTACCAGGGCTAACCAAGTGAAAAAAACAGCCCAAGGACACTTTGCCCGTGTCCAATTGCATCCAGCTCTACAGAGGCTTATTTGGGGATTCTCAAAGTTTCTACATCTAGGACCTAGTTAAATTTCTGAAATTACATGCCATAAAATGACAAATTCTACAATACTGAGATTAAAAGGGGCTTCTGTATTCATAGAAATCTTATATAATCAATTTTGCTATGTAAATTAATTCTAAAGATTGTGGGTGAAAAACTGAGAAGCAATGTTGCCAAAACTCTCATGGAAATTGAAATTATCTTATGAAACTGATTGTTCTTTGTTTTTAATACTTTCGGACATAGAGTGGCAAAACTCAATCTGTCAAAATTAATAGCAGACATCTCTAACAAATGAATGAATGAAATAAATGAATGAAGAGGCAGGACTATTGGTCTAATTGTGTTTAAGGAGTAATCTTGACTGGTGATAATCAGTTTTTGAAACAAATGGTTATATGATGTTCAGTATTGCTTATCTGCATTGATATATGCATTTGAAAAGAATATTTTTTTAAAATAATAAGGATAAAAAGATGTGGACATGTGAATCTGATTCATATATGGGAAGTACATACATTCTGGGTCATTTTGTAGTAAGAACCACTAATTAATTCTACTTCAAAAATGTTAATAAAACTATTTGTGTTTGTATTTTTGAACAGACGGTATTTTGGTGAAAAAATTGGTTTATATTTTGCCTGGTTAGGCTGGTATACAGGAATGCTCTTTCCAGCTGCCTTCATTGGACTGTTTGTCTTTTTATATGGAGTAGCCACAGTGAATTACTGCCAAGTCAGGTGAAATCAACATGCTTATCTCTAAAATAATTATATTAATTGTTACTTTTTATTTTTTTAATTAAATCATTATATTATGTCTATTTTTTTCTTTGGTACATAAGATGGTAGAGAATATGCTTATGAGTAGTTTGGAAGGTGGTAGCATTACTAAAGGTCTTGACATTTATTTTTCTCTTTGTATGATTTCTTATAATAACCTGTATTTATCCCACTTCCCCTTTCTAGTCTATTACATATTGCTGTTATGCTCCTGCAATATGGAAATTTCCTCTGATCTTCAGCACAAATCTGAAAGCTTGGAAGGCAAAACGTCTGGTCCGAGTGACCAACCCAGATTGGATACTGATTAATTGATTTCAGTTCATGAGTTTGATCATAGATTCCATATGTTTTATTTTAAAATAACCAGACAGCTATTTCTGTTCCAAATTTAAATAACTTAATATGATTAAGAAAATTAATCAGATTTTTTTCTATCCTCTGCTCATATCTTGTTCTCTGTCTTTGTTCCTTCATCCTACTTCTATCTTCCCATACTTTATCTTTTTCTCAGATGCTTTAATTGATTTAGGTTGTTCCTTTATCATCCAAAATGATTATCAGTGAAAAAATGTTTCTCCACTTATTCCTGTCTGTGACATAAGGAAGCATCTCAGGGTTCTATAAAATAAATTATATTTATGGAAACTAGTCAATGAGGAAACAGTATCAAGTGATGTATAACATGCACAGTTGGGAATTGGTACATAAACGTGAAGAAAAATTGTACACATGATGAGTTTAATGTCCTAACTATTGATTGATGTGTCTTTAAATTAATTTTAAGCCAAAAGAAAACATTTTATTGGTGCAGTTCTTACAGAAAAAAGCCATCTTTTCTTTATAACTCCACTAGTGTCTAAATAATGGGAGGTGTTGTTGTGTTTTTTTTAAAAAGTAAAACAAAATAGTTAGAAACTTGGATTAGTTACCATTATCTCTTCTCTTTTGCAGTAAAGAAATCTGCCAGGCTACAGAGATTATTATGTGCCCAATTTGTGATAAATATTGTCCCTTCATGAGGTTGTCAGATAGCTGCATTTATGCCAAGGTACAAATAAATGCTGCTTTTCTTTTTCTACCTCTGTTTTATCTTTCTGTGTGTGCGTTCTAAATAAAGGTGTTGCATTTAAAAATACTAGGTATTTAAAAATACTAGGTATCTATAAAGTTGAATGCAACAACTTCAAAGAGCTTGTACTGATAGATAAATGTAATAATGAGCAAGGAATAAGGAGAAGAACAGCAATTTTTAAAATGTCTATAGGTCACTATATCATAAAGATTATATAAAATTATTACTGTTTTATATTGCCTTTATTATTGAAAGTCATGAGCCTCTTGACGGGCATTGGAGATTCTGTTTTTGACCTTTCATAAATTGTTAAAACCTTTTTGTGAGGTTTTGAAGGCAACTGTTGAACAGGGACTAGGAGTTGTGCTTAAGAAATAATTTAGAAAATATATTTCACAGTTTGTGACAGTTTAAATGCAACACTTTGCATTTGCCCCACAACCCTGTGAAAAATACAGCTGCTTTAAAGAATTTCAGACAGATGCTACATTTGAGTGTTCATGTGCTATGAAGCCCATTTTTTTAGCTCCATTGTCTTACAAAATAGTCCTTGATTTAAACTCATTAGCAAAGATCCTCTTCTGTTCCCATGAGAACCTCACAAATGGAATCTAGTGAAAACATTTTAGAAATATGAAAAATTACCATGTTTCCTTGAAAATAAGACCGGGTCATATTTTCTTTTGAACTGTGAAATAAGAACTTGGCTTATTATCAGAGTGGGTGGATTTCTTATTATTTTGGGGGTGGAGGAAGTGTCGAGTGTGGGACTAGATGATCCGTTGTTGCTGCCACCTCTCCTCCCTGTTCTTCACACTGGCCGAGTGGCTGGCCTCCACTGTACTGATGTCTCCTGCCGCTGCCACTTCCTCATGGAGCAGGACTCTGCAAGGCTTGTTGTGCTGTTGCACACACAAACTGCAGTACTGCCACAAGCTTCATACCGGTACAGCTGGCATCCTGCTGCTCGCAGCTGCGCTGGTATGTCAAACCTCACAGCACTGCTGCTGTTCGTGTGTGTAAGGACACAAGCCTTGCAGAGTCCTGCTCCATGAGGCAGCGGCAGCCGGACACATCAGGGCAGCAGTGGCCAGCTGCTTGGCTGGCACAAAGAAGAGAGAGGGGAGGGTATGTTTTCCCCTTCCCCCACTCCCCTCCGGCCTTGCCTCCTCAACTCATTTTGGTTGTGCAGCAATCAACCAGAGGAAATGGCAAGAACCGGATATGCATGCATGTAAGTAGTTGGTGGGGGGCTTATTTTGGGAGGGGTTTATTTTAAGGCATGCACTGAAAAGCCCAATTGGTCTTATTATCCAGAGATGTCTTAGTATCGGGGAAACACAGTATATAACAATTCTTTCCAATAAAATAAATAACATTTAGCTTTAAACTTCAGTAAACTTTATTTACCATTTTTTGTAGAAGTTTACTTACTGGTACATAGAAAATGTGGGCGATGACCAGGCTGAGTGAGGGGTATAAATAAAAATTAATTTAGACTATGTCTAGTTTAGAAACAACAAACCAATGTGAATTAAGAAAAAATAAATGAATTTAAGTTAAAATTATTTTTCTCCAGGTATCACATCTTTTTGACAATGGAGCAACTGTTTTCTTTGCTGTTTTCATGGCAGTATGGGGTAAGTGATGATAAAGGAGCATTATAAATGTAATTGTGTTTAAAATAACTACATGGAGGATGTGCTTAATTTCAGCAGACTTAGTTCAATGATATGAAATTCTTCTCCTCTGTTCTGTTCTTTAAAAGTGAACATTCTATTTTTATCTGCCCTCATCTTTGCAAACTAAATAGGAACAGTATGCAGCACCAAGACATTAATCTTATTTTTAAAAAAGAAATTAAAACAAAAGTGTTTCCCACAGGGAGGCCTCTTTATAATTAATTTAAAATTTTTATTTCAATATTTCCGTACCCTTAGTTTGTCTGTAGATTTCTAAAAATCAAATATTTAACCACCCTTTTGCTGTTTATTCCATAAAAAATATAAGTCCTTAAATTTCTATTTAAAACTTCATTTGCTATTTGGATTGAAGAAAACTTGGTTTCCTCAAACTCAAATATCAAACCATCCCTAATAGCTGAAAAACAGTTAAAAAGCAGTTTCCAAAAGTTATTAGAAAAGGAAGTATGCAAATCCAGTAAACTTTCAAAGGCACTGACCACATTTTAACCAAGATGGCTTTTGCTCATTTCATAGGGCTCTAAACCTACCACAGTCTTGCAGTCTCCTCGGAAAAGTGTCTGAAGCACTTGTAGGTGATCTCAAGTACTCTTCTTGTGCAGAGCAGAATCATTCATTTATTTTATCTATTTGTTTATAAAATTTATAGGCCGCGCATCTTACCTCGAAGTAATTCTGGGCTGCTTACAATAATAAAACAATACCATATAAGCTAAAAACATAAATAACCTTGTATAAAACCCAGAACTTTGTGGCCCAGTTAAAAGATGGGGAGGGTTGGAGCAGGATGGGGTGGAGCTGGTATTGTTAATTGATCAACCACCTCCACCACAGTGGATATTCCCCTACTGGAGCTCCAAGCCAACTGGCAGAGCCAGGTCTTTAGACTTTTCAGATATCAGGAGGATCAGGGCTGACCACACAGATCTATGAAGAACTGCTCCATTCACTGGTTCTTCATTTCACTACTATCATTAGCTTTTCATGGAACTTCTTCAGTTCACCATTTGTTCCCCTGAGGTCAGTGTAGCACAACATAACTAGGTTTCTTCTAAGGGACATAATTGAATTCTCCCAGGTAATTAAACTAGAGATCGGAAAGAGATTATCTTTTCTGATTGTATTCTAAAGCAGATAGGCAACAATGAACAGAATACATTATAAACTCATTCTCCACCTAAACTGTTGCATTAAAAACATGTTAGAAATATGTATCCAAAATAGATTTGTTGGTAGGAGCTGCGGTAGCACAGTGGTTAGAATGCAGTACTGCAGGCTACTTCTGCTGAACATTGGCTGCCAGCAGTTTGGCAGCTCAGGGCTCACCGGCTTAAGGTTGACTCAGCCTTCCATCCTTCCAAGGTCGGTAAAATGAGGACACAGATTGTTGTGGGCGATATGCTGACTTTGTAAACTGCATAGACAGGTCTGTAAAGCACTGTGAAGTGGTATATAAGTCCAAGTGCTATTGCTATTGAAAATGAAAACATTTTTTGTTGACACATTAGAAAACATTTTAAACAAAGCACCATATTTTAAGAGGAAACATCAATAGCAACCTCTAGTATTTTTCTACTTCTTCTTTCTCATACTTTTAAAGTGCAAAATAAAATTGACAGAACATGTGGAAACATGTTACACCAACACTGACCAAATTTACACTAATTTGTATATTTTTATTTATATATTCCTTATATCAAAAACAAGCATCATGTTTTATTTTCAGGGTCTTTTCAACTTGAATCTCTGCTAAAGAACTCCTAGGTCAGTGTTGGTGCACCTTTTCAGCACTGAGTGCCGAACTGGGGTAGCCCGCATGTGCGTGAGTGCCAGAAACTGGAAGAGCAGCCACCCGGTGTGCATGCATGTGCCAGGAAGATTTCTGGCATGCAGACTGGCTACCTGGTCTTCCAGTTTCTGGCATGTATGCATGTGTGAAGACCAGCTGGCCAGTGCACATGTGCGTGCCAGAAACTGGAAGATCATCTTCTCGGCGTGCACATGCACACTGGGGGACTGTTGTTCTGGTTTTCAGCACTCCCATGGACATGAAGACCAGTTGGCCGGTATGCCAGACCCCAGAAGAGCAACGAGCGATGACTCGCATGCCCAGAGAGATGGCTGTGCATGCCACTTCTGGCACACATGCCATAGGTTTGCCATCATGATCCTAGGTCATACAATAGGATCAAATTAGATATAATATTCCATAAACTTTTTTTTCATTCTTTTCAACCGAAGAAAATGTTTAGAAGAAATTAGAGCCATGGTGGCACCGGTGGTTAGAATATAGTATTGCAGGCTAATGCTGCTGACTGCCAGCAGTTCAATTCTTACCAGCTCAAGGTTGACTCAGCCTTCTAGCCTTCTGAGGTTGGTAAAATGAGGACCCAGATGGTTGGGGGCAATATACTGACTGTAAACCGCTTAGAGAGGGCTGTGAAGCGGTATATAAGTCTGAGTGCTATTGCAATTATATGAAGAAGCTCAGTACTATATTTGTCTGTCTACAGGTCAGTGCTATTGGCAGAATAACTCTTGAACAGCACCAAATTTGGTGTGAGAATATTAGCCAACAAAAAAAGATTGACTGAAAATGGGCTAGATTCATTTTTACTTGGATCTGGTCAGGACTGCAGAGAAAAAAATAATCAGAAAATATGCAGACATTTTCTTCAGTGAAGATATTTTCTTTATGAAATATGAAGGATTATTACTACTAGCCATACCCACAGAATAAATTAGATGAAATACTTTCATATGTTGTTCCTTTCCTGTTTCTAAGAATAGGGGGCACTAAAGTACTATTGCTGAGAAGCTAATAAAGCATCCCTCTTTCTGTGATTTTTCCATTATACACTACAGCAGAGACTTTTTTCATAACATAGTACTGTAATAATATTCATATATTTTTCCTTCTATTTTTCTGTGGTAGCCACTGTTTTTTTGGAATTTTGGAAAAGAAGACGAGCAGTAATTGCTTATGACTGGGACTTAATTGACTGGGAAGAAGAGGAGGTTTGTATGGATAATATGTCACATTTTAACTAATATTAATGCACTATTAAAAGACTTATTAATATAAACAAGCTGCTGAAGATGATTGCCTGTCACATACAGCTTAGTTTGTTTCCTAGTATCTCTTTCAGCTATTCTAGTTTATGTCATTTTAGCTGAGTCACTGTCTTGCAGAAGACACAAATCAGTCAACAGTCTGACCAATGTGAAACAGTGAACAAAAATGATGGGTTATTGTAAAAAAAAAAAAAGGCCAACCAATTTTAAGGAATTGTATATCCATTTCTTGCAGAGAAGAAACTCATATAACAGTTTAAAGGTAAAGGTTTCCCTCTCACATATGTGCTAGTCATTTCCGACTCTAGGGGGTGGTGCTCAAAGCCGAAGAGCCAGTGCTGTCCGAAGACATCTCCGTGGCCAAAGGCACACGGAACACTATTACCTTCCCACCAAAGGTGGTCCCTATTTTTTCTACTTGCATTTTTTACGTGCTTTCAAAACTGCTAGGTTAGCAGAAGCTGGGACAAATAACGGGAGCTCATCCCATAAAACAGCACTAGGGATTCGAACCGCTGAACTGCTGACCTTCCAATCAACAAGCTCAGCTATCTTAGCTGCTGAGCCACTGTGTCCCTTCAATTCTAAATTACAGATGTTCTATTTGCAATGGGACATAGTGATTAGGGTGTAGACTCTGGAGAAATACATCCTCAAATCTCAGCTTTACCATGGAATTCACGGTGGGCATAAGCTCCTATATATACTGTAAAAATATGAATAGATATATAGATGATAGATATATACGTACTGTATATATAGAGTAGCTATAGATATTGTTTTCATTAAAAAGCATTGCTTTTGCCAGTAAAATACCAGGACACCAGAAAAGTAGTATCCAGCCATTCAACCTGAAAACTCATCACTGTTTCAGTGACACATCCATTCCCTACAAATATAGACACCTTTTTTGTATTTTATAGGCACTCTGTTTTAACTGCTGCTCGGGTGTTGACTTTTGCTATATTTCATCATGTCTGAATGGGCTTACTTATTAACTCAGTGAAGATTTTGAGTAAAGATTTATCAATGCCATATCTATATAATGCATCTAACTAAATGAAACTAAGATTTATTTATTTTATTTATTTATTTTGTCGATTACATGTTAGGTAATATATATATATATAAGTATAAGCATGAATTGAATACAAAAATGTATACAAATAAAGAGAACATTAGGACAGGAATGGTAGGCATGCTGGTGCTCTTATGCACGCCCCTTTACAGACTTCTTAGGAATGGGTGAGGTCAACAGTAGACAGTCTTAGGTTAAAGTTTTTTTGGGGGTTGAGATGAGACCACAGAGTCAGGTAATGCATTCCAGGCATTGACCACTCTGTTGCTGAAGAAGATATATTTATATATACCTTTTATATACATAAAATATTAATACATGTATTAATATGAAATAGCCATTGTATTTAATAGTTATTTTAATTTTTGTCTTTGATGGGTTTTAAATTGATTTGGC
>JANHFP010005551.1:10024-30440 GCA_032468135.1 Calamaria suluensis | reverse complement strand
TGCCCCCCTGCCGCCCCCCTTGCCTCTTATCGCCCCCCTAAGTCACCCCACCGCCCCCCCAGGGGGCAGTACCGCCCACTTTGGGAACCACTGTTTTAGATGAATCATAAAATGTTTTATAAATGCACACACACATATAGGATTACACTGGTTATATCAATATTGCTTCTCCTGCATATTTCTGGCATAATAGAGATCCAGTGTGAACATTTTAAAATAAACAGTAGCAACATTTGGTTGCAGATTGAATAGATCAAACATGTTAAAGGCTTAGTAAGAATTTGAGAAATCCAAGAGGAAAATCTCAACAAAAATTACATATGTATGATGGAGGTAGAACAGAATATGACAGGGATGGATGGATAAATATAGATATAGCTTTAGAGACAAAATCTTACTGACTTTCTTTTTAAAATGCCTACAGAGCAAGTTAGAGCATTTTGAATTCCACTGATTTTGCCTATTCAATATTGGTTTCCATTTGTACAAATCTATATTTTAAATCAACTAAAACAGGGGTCGGCAAACCACGGCTCACAAGCCGCATGCGGCTCTTTGGTCCCTTGAGTGTGGCTCTTCCACACTCTTCCATAGAAACATGAATAAATTATCCTATTTTTCTATTCCTGCTTTCCCCCCAATGATTAGAGTTTTAACTTTAAAAGAAAGTGCTCATTTGTATTTACAATAAATATAAAACTTAAATAATTTGTCTCAAACATACCTTTCCCAAAGCACTGTCTTGATTCAAAATATAGATTTTTACAACTGCAAACCAATATTGAATATCCAGACTCAGTGGGATTCAAAATGTTCTAACTAACTCAGTAGGCATTTTTAAAAGAAAGGTCAGTAAGATTCTCCCTCTAAATCTCTCATTATCACTGCTAGAATAGAGAAATTAGGAATTAAGGTAGTAAGCACATAATGTTCATCTGCTGTGATCAGCTTGCCGCTCGACTTCAACAACAAAGCAATAGTGCCAGACGTATAGAAATATAATCTTTATTGGAAGGAAACTAGCAAACTAAAACGAACACAGCACAGGAACAATAACAGCGCTGAGACGCCCAACGCCCCAGCAGCTCAAATAACCGGCCCAATTACCACACCTCCCCAATCCACCTATCCCCGCAACGCCTCCCCACAAGGGAGGGCGCTCCTCGTCACAGCCGGCGTCATCTTCCCCTTCCACATTCCGACGCGAAGCTCCGAGTGCTACCCTCCACGCCGCAATCACCATCACCGCACCACGTGAGGTTCCCCCACCCCCTGTCAATTGGCAGTCGAGCGGAGTGTATCCTGACACATCAAATCGGACTTATATATTACATTAAAACTATATGCTGCTTTTCATTTTTTGCAGTTGCATGAAAAGGTAGCCCTTTTTCTGACAAATTTAGGTAAGTAATGAAAATGAAGTAATGTGTTTCATGGTTATCATGCATCTTCATTTCCTGCCTAAATGGAGCTAACAGTATGCTGTATTATTTGTTTCTCTGTGTCACTGTTTGTATGTATGTGTATTTCTGTGTGTTCAAACATACTTTTCTGTATGCCAGTTTTCCCATTCACCCGGTCTTCTATCCTAAAGAGCAAGTATGCAAAGAAATGAGACCTGGAACAATTCCTTGTATAATAGACTATACTAAGCAAAAGAGGTAACTAGTTGAACCTCTATGTGACACAGTTGCATATGTAGTGGTGGGCTGCTGCCGGTTCAGACTGGTTCAGGCAAACCGGTAGTTCCTGCACCTGCCCTATCCGGTCCTATATTTCCTTATTCCTGGCTCAGCTAATTGGTGTTGCACAGCTGATTTCAGCGCCTCTGCTATTCTACTTACCGGGACTGCCTTAGACAATAAGTAGCTGAGCTCCAAATTGCTGTATTTTGAACTCTGCATGCAAGTGTGTTAGGCGCACGCATGTGCGAAGCCTGTGTGTGTGCATGAAGCCTGCTGTCATAGAACCAGTTGTTAATCCGGTTGTAGTCCACCACTGTGAATATGTATTATTTTTTTGCACAAAAATTCTATTCACATGATTAGAATTAATTGTAATTGATCTTACTTGTCCTAAACAGCATAAAATGGACTGTCAGAGCTAGTTCTAAACTTGCACAATCTATTTAAGAGCCCTCAGTGTGAAACAGACTTTGTAAAAAGCCGGAGTTGTTTTTGCTATGTGAAAAAGAGGTATTTGTTTCCAGATTGAATTTTCCCCTTCACTACATTAAACAATAGATATGCTGCTTTATTTTTCAGAGTTTGTTTACAACCAAGTAATTTATGTGGCATGCCTTGCCTAACTAAATGCTTGAATTTTTCAATTAGCATCTTTAAAATGTTTCAGTGTTGTTTTTTCAGGCACTATTAATATGCTGTAGGAAGGAATTTTATTTATATGGTGCCAACCTAGCAGTTTCAAAAGCATGTAAAAATGCAAGTAGAAAAAATAGGGACCATCTTTAGTGGAAAGGTAACAACATTCAGTGCTTTAGTCATGCTGGCCACATGACCATGGAGACGTCTTTGGACAGTGCTGGTTCTTAGGCTTTGAAATGGAGATGAGCATCGGCCACTAGAGTCGGAAACAACTAGCACATATGTGCAAGGGAAACCTTTACCTTTAGGAAGGAAAGTTCCTCCAAACAACTCCCTTTGAACCTTCCCTTTGTCCAGCATTTTAGAAAGTGTTCTGTCAGATTTTAATGCAAGAGGACCGAATGCAAAAGATAACATGTAGGACCAGACATTATTTCTGTAAAACAGTGTTTATTTGTTAGAACTCTGTAATAAGTCATCTGAATAGAATGTTTATAACCTTAATAGCTTTGCAAATGAAGGTAGATCTACATGTCCCAGGATAATGTTGCAGGATGCAATCAGATTTACCACCAAATTATCAGGTACAAAGGAGCTGAGGGACAAGGAAACAGAAATCAACAACTTAATAGCCAGCCATCAACACTAATTAACAACTAAAAGCTACACACAATCAGGCACCATATAAATAAAATGCATAGAATAGCCCAATGCACATACTCTGGAGAGAGAGAAGTTCCCTGAAGATGGGCTGCAGCACAAGCCCAGAAGCTTAGAAAAATAAACTTTTGGTCCCAATGACTGACTCAGATAGGATCCTTAGCATCGGTAGTTTTTCTTACAGCTACTGTATCTAATTGTAACTAACATTTGTACTAGCTCCTATTTTGTAAAATTGGATTATATGACCAAGTATGTGAAGTTCTATTGGATATCAGTTCCTCCCACATCATCATATTTTTCTCTCGACAAAATAACAGAAAATTTAAAATTGGCCTCTTTGGGTCCCAAATACAGTTGAGCTGCTGAGAATACTATATGAGTGAATCCATTCACATCCCATTTGATGTCCATTGAATAATGAGTTCTTGCATTTTTTGCACTTTTAAATGCTAGGAATGGTTCCAGATCCAGTTCTCTCCCTGTTCAGTTACAAGCATCTCCAATTGGAAAACTGAAAGCAAGAAGCTTTCTCTATAGAGAGCAGGCAGAACCTGCAGTTCCTGCTGGTGGATACTGTCTGCCTGCACTGTGTATACTACTTATCCTGCAGTGTTTCTCAACCATGGCAATGTTAAGTTCCATGAGTTCAATACTAAGAATTCTCCAGCCAGCCTTTCTGGTTGGAAAATTCTGGAAGTTGAAGTCCACACATCTTAACATTGCCAAGGTTCAGAAGTACTGTCTCAGAAACGAGGACTTTCCCTGAATATGGGCTGTATTATAAGCAAAATCTGTAACTAAGTTTACCGGAACATTTCTAGACTTGTAGGGTGCATGCGGTTTCCCCAAATTTAGCATTCAAATTTCAATAAAGATTACAATTTCCAGTGCTTGCTTCGGCAGCACATATACTAAAATTGGAATGATACAGAGAAGATTAGCATGGCCCCTGCGCAAGGATGACACGCAAATTCGTGAAGCGTTCCATTAAAATAAATAAATAAATTTTAAAAAAAGATTACAATTTCCATTTTTTTTTCATTACAGAGCAACCTCGTACTGAATCTGAGTGGGAAAACAGCTTCACTTTGAAAATGTTTCTTTTTCAGTTTGTTAATCTGAATAGTTCTACCTTTTATATAGCGTTTTTCCTTGGAAGGTAAGATTAATTAATATGCTATCTTCCTTTGTAAAATTGTTGTTTGTTTTGAATTAATGCTAAGTATGCATTAAGTATGTCCCTCAAAGTTCCTAAATATAGATTTACTGTGCTCACTAAAGGTACTTTTATGGAGTCACATTCTCTAATACGTTCTGTATTTTTATTTGTAATACCACTTTCATAAGTGTATGTATTCACTATTCCCTTCAGGTTAAGCAATGTTATAGCAAGTGCAGAAAAGCAGTAAGAAAGAGTAATGAAAGGTAGAACATAAGGGAAATATCCCCACCCCCAGTCTATCTTTCAATAAACTTTCTTTCATTTTGTCCATACATTGCCTTTTGTTATTTAAATTTCGCAGTTTAGCACCGTCTGAAACCACTTTGTCTATCTTCCTCTTACTATCAGCCCATCCCATCTTCTTTGTGTGATTTAATAATTCATTCTCTATATAAAACCAAGCCCTTTCAAGACACTTCTTTTGTATTCTATCCATAAAAATGTTAAACAAGAAATATTATTTTACTCTCTGTTGAGTCATTAATCAAGCATTTCAATTATTCCCATGCCTCCTTTACTTCCATCACATCTGCCTAGAGTTGCTCAACAGTGAGATAGATAAATAAATTAATCATATACTGTTTCTGTATTCCACAATATCACCCATTTTTCAGTATTCAGTCCATATTCATTAAGCATGTATTTATTCTTGACACTATCTGTTCTAAATTTACCACAAATTTCTCCTCATACAGCTTTCTTGTAACGAAGTGGATGAAAGTGTATTATAAACAGCCATTTTAGCTTCCTTTAATAACATAAATTCCTTGCATACATGTTACCAGTATGAATTGCTATCATGTGCAAAATCTAAATCTCTCTATCAATTTTCCCCCATCTTTAATAAATACTAAGCAATCTATAACCCCTCGGGTCATCATGCCAGAGACATTTCATTACCATATTCCTCAGTGCCTTCAACAATGACAGAGCTTCTAATGCACTGCCTTCACTGGAAAAGTTGGAATACATTCATTTCATTCTGATAATAGTCTATGCTAAGATGTATAGCACAGTCAAACATCAGCACAGGGAATCTTTTATGACATTTTCTATTATGTCATAACTGTTTTAGCGTAGTTTTATGTCCTAATGCGTTTTATAAAATTTACCAAATTTTAATTCCACATGAATCATGGTTCCCAGATGTTGGACTCATTCTATAAGTTAGTTCATTTGGGGTTTATATCCGACTACACACTGTAGCACTTTCCCACGGCACCCATCTCCCTACAGTCTGTACCACACCTGCCTGCCTCCCTACACATGAACGTTCTGTAGTGCCTGCCTCTGATGGCCTCCCACACTCTGTAGTGCTCTCCTAAAGCACCCTCCCACCTGACCTTAGCTCTCACTTGCCATCTTGATTGCCTAGTTTCCCATCTTACCACATGACAGTCTATGCTTAATGACCTATGCAGTTTTTTTAGTTATGGCAACAACTAGGATTGTTTTTACACAGATAGGAAAAATAACTTTTATGTTTCATCTAGATCAGACGTGTCAAACTCAAGGCCCCAGAGCTGGATCCGGCCCATGGGGTGCTTAGATCTGGCCCATGGTGCCGCCAGGGAAATAGCAAAGGACCATCCTGTGGTACCTCTGCCAGCAAAAATAGAGCTTGGGAGGGCCATGTGCAGCCCCCCAAGTTCTGTTTTCACTGGCAGAGTGCTGCAGGAGGTTGTCACAGTGAAAAACAGCCACCTGTTTTCACTGGCAGAGTGCTATCAAAATAAACTACTAGCAAAAGTGGATCCCCTCATCAGCCCCGCCTGGGCCACCACAGGTGCCCCCAACATGAGTGACGTTGAGCTGGCGATGCCTACCTGGCCACACCCACCCAGCCCCCGAGTTCAAACACAACCCTAATGCAGCCCTCAATGAAATTGAGTTTGACACCCTTGATCTAGATCAGTGATGGCTAACCTTTTTGCCATCGCGTGCCAAAAGTGGGGGGTGCCCGGAGGGGTTGCGTGTCCATATGCCCACATCCATAATTCAATTTGCCCCACTCTCCCTAGAAAGGCTCTGAAACCTGGGGAGAGTGAAAAACAGGCCTTCCCCATACCCCCCAGGCCCTCCAGAGGCTGGAAACAGCCTCTTTCCTGACTTCTGGTAGGCCCGAAAATCAGCTGGCCTGCATCTGCATGCACATCAGAGCTGAACTAGGGCAACAATCACGTGCCCACCAATATAGCTCCGCATGCCCCCTGTGGCACCCGTGCCATAGGTTCACCATCACGGATCTAGATTCTTATATAAACCACTAAAATATTTTTTTAAAAAAACAATTGGTACATTGTACATTCAAATACTAACAATAATGCAAATTTAATGCCCCTTTCCACGGAAAAATACAATTGTGCCTCTCGTCTTTGATCTTCTCCTCTTACATTCCTATTGTTTTGATCAAAAATGTACCTGCAAAGAGATGATGACCTCTCCTATATTGAAGGTTTACAGGTCACCCTGGTGCCTACCTCAGGCTGATAAACAGATGGAGACTAGAAGAAGTAAGTGTTTTATATTAATATTGAAGCATACTGTACAAAGTTTCAACATATACATTTTTAGGGTTGAAATAAGTTATGCAGAAGTACTTGGAAGTATTTTATGGTATCTAAAATATATCTAATGCACTAAAAATAAGGTATGAAGTAATTAACAGTGCAATTTATTGGAAGTAATTGCTATTGAGTTAATGTGGCCTACTCCTATATAAATGCATATGGAATTGTAGTAAAATGATGCACTGCAGTTTAAATCCAATTACTGTACACAGTTGTTCAGAAAATAGTCCAGTTTAACTCCATCTGACTGACTGCTACTGTTCAAGCTTTTTCTGGCTTTGTATTGTCCCTGGCAGTAGGCAGATGTCAGTAAAGCTTAAGTTTTGATCACTCCCAGACTGACCAGTCTGTAGCCCTTGCCCATTCTGCGGAAATCATTTTCCTAGCAGGTGAAAATGTACAGCTAATCATTAATAGATCTGGGAAAGTTTTCAAACTTGATAGCCCATCAGTCATACAGATTAAAAATTATTTCCTTGATTCCCCAGTTCAGTTCTTATAGCTTCTGTTATTAATGCCAACGCAAGATATCACCTAAAATTGGTATTCTCAGGGACCAAAGCTCATATCCTAGCCTCTTGGCTCAAAAAACCCTCTGTGGATTATGAATTGCCCAACCTAGCATAAACACTTACGGACAGATTTAAACAGCAGTATGTAAATTCTTCCTCCATAAATACCTTGGTGTAATTTTTCATTTCACTGCTTCATCTGCAGTGCCACCCTAGTGGATGCCTTATTGATCTCTGTATGCAGATGGGTATTATAATGGTGCTAAAGCAGACTTGGAACAACTTCATGGAATTAGGCTACCCGTACGTATGTGTTTTCTTAAAATATACGTATTAATGCTTATTGTAACATGTACAGAATACTTGCTGACACATAACCTCCTGGGCAATATAACCTGTTCAATCTGTTTTTGGAGATAACATTCTGTTTATTGTGAAGAGATGCCAGATCCTTTACATCAGTAATCCTCAACCTTTGAAGCTTGGTGGCCTGACTGGGGGGGAGAGAGGGGAACCAGGCTGCAGAAGCAGTGGGTTGGGACATGTGCAGCTCGACTCACGCAAGAGGCCAACGCAGATTCACATCAACTCAACTCACATGTGTGGTCCAGCCTGCCACTAGCATGAGTTGAGTTGTGCATGTACAAACCCATCACTCGCACAGTCCAATTGCAAATAGTCTATGGCCCAGTAGTGGTCACGGCCCCAGGTTTGGAGACCCCTGCTTTCGATAAATTGGAATAGTAATATTGAAAGGTTTCTGTATTGCCAAATTATTTGTTATACTGTGTCATCCTCCTGGAGTTTCAAAATCATCTTCTCTTTTTCATTCCTTAATATATAGGCCAAATATCTTCTTGGTTTATTTGCGTGTTCAAAGTTAGTTTCTTTAAGGGTGTTCAGTTTATTCTCTAATTATCTAAACACATAGCCCTCATCATTTTTTGGACATCCGTGTCCATAGCCCTCATCATTTTTTTCTTATTTCTTGCTGTTTCTCAATTTGTTGGGATTTTTCTCTTCAATGCCTTGCTGGGTCTGTTTTAATTCATTTTTGCATTTCTCTAGAAATTTTCTGGCTTTTTGCACAGTATTTAGTCTAAATTTGTTCTTTGGAAAGTAAAATCTATGTCTTTTAATTTTTCCCAAAAAAATGAGTGGTTTTAATATTTCAGTTAGCGGAGAGTAGTCTTTTTTATATATAGGATTCTAATAGGAATTTCTTTCAAAATAATTACCTCTATATTGTTGAATTTCAATTGGGATTTGAAATGGCATTGGAAGATTTGTTCTCTTGTTACTTTCCTTTAAAAATGCACCACGAATCTCTTGGAACCTTTCTTATTGTCATGTAAAAAGAGTTAATTTCTCTATATTTTGTCATTTATGGATTTTTTTAAAAAATCTATTTGCCAAACAAAGAAATCAGCCAGGGTTTGGGTCACCTTTTTCTGGATATCTTCATCTGGGTCCTCCAGAATAGCTCTAAGTCTTAAACAATACTCATTTTGATGAAGTTCCAACAGTGATGAGTTATAGAGCTCTCTCAAACTGTATGCCCATGGTGGATATGTACTTATTCCATCCAGAGGAATGGAAGTGTCATCTTGCTGAGAAGAGGTTCAGCTTCAGACATTCACAGCTAGGTCCGCCACACTGGAACTTTGCATTTTTGGCAATCAGATTAGTACATTGGTAATTCCAATTTTTATTTTATACTTTAAGATGCTTATTTTAATTATGTTTCTGTTATCTGGCTATTTATTGGGATTGTGTGATAATGAATACCTATAAAAAAAACCAAAATGAAAATTTGAAATGTAGGCGAACTGAAAAATATATAAAAGTAATATTCACATATGCAGGATAATTCAGAACTGGTGGACCAGGCGAAGACTGCGGCAAGAGTATGGTTCACAGCAAAAAACATCTTTACCACAATGGGAAAAAGACTATAACTTGCTTCCTTTGAATGCCTATGGGCTCTTTGATGAATACCTTGAAATGAGTATGAACACTTCTTTCTTTATTGCCTGATTCTAGTATTGTTTATATATTACCCATGATCTGATATAATAATGTGGGTTTTTTAAAATAAAAACTTCCAGGACAGTGTTGCATCCATTGTAAGTTTGTAAAATTATTTTCAGAGAGATGGCCATTTTGCAGCAAAAAATCTCTTATGGCATTGTGATACAAATTCTCAGGCATCACACATCTAAGTGTAATTGAAATTAGGTTAAGAAAATAGGCCTGTTGACTCTTAAAGAGTAGATACTGTGCTTTCTAGCATTTCAAACTATAGTATTGATAAAGAGGTACTGAAAGAAGAAACTGATTTAATCTACCATGTTTTCCTGAAAATAAGACCCTGTCTTATATTTTTTTGAATTATGAAATAAGCACTTGGCGTTATTGCCATGTGCTCAAAAGCCCGATTGCACTTAGTATCAGGGGATGTCTTTTTTGGGGAAAACAGGGTAGAAGCCTAGATTCTTTTCATTATTTTGGAGATGAATAAAGCATTGTATATTTTGATTTGTATCTTGCCATTTTAAGCAGCAATGTAGTCTGTAAATCTGTAGATATACTGTTTATTCTGGAATATACTGTCTAGATATTCCAATCTGTACAGAAAGAATATCTGTTCCCGTGATGGCAAACCTACAACATGTGTGCCACAGGTGCCACACAGAGCCATATATGTGGGCATGTGAGCATTGCCCTAATTCAGCTCCAATGCACATTCAGGCCTTCTGGGATGACCGGAAGTCAGGAAACAAGCTGTTTCCAGCCTCTGGAGGGCTTCCGGGGGGAGTGGGAAAGGCCATTTTCGCCCTCCCCAGGCTTAGAAAGACTCTGCAGAGGGGGAAAACGGGCCTTCCGGGCCCACCATGCCATCATGTGCCAAATGTGGGGGGAGCACAGGTGGGTCATGTGTGTATACACGGGGGGCATTGAATGTGTGGGCACACACGCATGTGAGCCCCCTGCGCTGCCCCCACTTTTGGCACGTGATGGCAAAAGGGTTAGCCATCACTGATCTACTCTTATGAATCTGCCAATGTGTGTTGCAAAAGAAATGTCTATTTCTATATAGAAATTGTATTTGTCCCTTATTCTGAATTTAATTTTTAGTGTACACTTTTACTGGCCTTTGATCATACACAATGTGCATAAAATATACATGGCTAAGTATGACATTCCTTCTCTTATTTTCCTTCAGTCCTCCAGTTTGGATTCACAACCATATTTGTAGCAGCTTTTCCACTTGCTCCACTTCTGGCTTTATTGAACAATATCATTGAAATACGCCTTGATGCATATAAATTTGTCAGCCAGTGGAGACGGCCATTAGCTTCCAAAGCAAAAGATATTGGTAAACAGAATCTTTAATGGGTGTAAAATGTTGGTGTAAATTGAAGTTGAAATTTGTAACCTAAGAACATCTTGTCTTCTTCTGGGATGTTTTTCAGACTAACCTATCAGATCCTGTCTTGTCCAAGAAGTGACAGGGTCCAATCATACTTAGCTTTGTTTCAAGATCAGCTGGGATCCACTGCAAGTGATTACTTGGACAATAAATAGAGCCATAATCCAAATGTGCCAGCTCATTACTGGTACAAAGCCTTTCTTTAACAATATAGACTACTCAAACACACATATCTTCCCAGCTGCAATTTCCAGAAATAGTGTTCATGAACACTTATTTCTGAGACAATTTTATTCACTCATTTTCACATCAGGAAAAAAAATCAAAAAAAGAATTAATTATCAGGAGCTATTAAAGTAACAGATAGCCAATAAAGTATCGGGTAGCTAATATCACAAAGTATTTCATACTTTGAAGATACCATTTTAATAAGCTTGCTATCTTGGACCTTGCCTTTTCCAATTCAACCATACTTGTAGCATTGAATTGTAGCAATGTGAAAAATGTTTGAGGCAAAAAACAAGGGTAATTTCCAGTTATTTCTATCCAAAACAAAACAAATATTTAGTCCATGTCTGGAGTAGATAATATGTACCAGGCAGAAATGGAGGTTGGGGAGCCAAATGGAAATACAGTGGTGTCACAGTGGAGGTGGCAAAAGAAATAAATTAGAATGGTAAGATTGATTGAACCCATTCATTCATTTCATTCCCTTGATGGCACATTCTATTAGCTTGCCTGTTTCCCCTTAGCTGCTATTAATGTCCTTAGCTTCAAACTTTGTTATAAAGAAAGGAAAAGAAGGCACTGTAAAGGTCAGCAGGTGGGCTAATGCACAGCCCATGGGAAGGTCAGATGTACCCAGATTTTATCTTGGTTGAAACCCAAAACAACTAAAATGTTGCATTTCAGTTCTGTGGAGCCATAGCACTTCCAGAATGTCCAACAGTAATCCCAAAACAATATGTACATGTCCACTTCACAAAACATATTTTGCGTTTCAAGCTTCTTAAATAGCAGAGTTGTGCTACCATCATTATAGATCATAATTTTAGTCCAATGTTAAAATATCATGATATACCAAGGTGGCTCCCATAAATCAGATTTCCTTTGGTGCTTTCCAGATTTGTTGAGTTGTAAATGTCAAACTCAGGGTGGAAAACTTTTAGTTTTAAAACATTTGTAGACACCATAGGAGAATAACCAACTTAGTCTATGGTAGCAAACATTAACAGGAGTCTGAGAGCACGTTTTCCAACTAACACATTTAAAAAACCTATTAATAAGATTTATCAATGGGTACTACCAGATTCTGTTTTTTTAATTCATTTGAAAAAACATCTAATGGGGAAAACTTTGGTATTGACATTTTTTAGGCATAGGTCTGGTAGATCTAGAACTGGGGCATAAACAATGTTGATTAAAGTGCATAAATGCTACAATTTAGCTATATAATTTCAGAAGCTGAAACTGGCATGCCTCTTTTCTTTTGTTAGGAATCTGGTATGGAATTCTAGAAGGCATTGGAATTCTTTCTGTCATCACAAATGCATTTGTTATTGCTGTGACTTCAGATTTCATCCCACGGCTTGTTTATGCTTACAAATATGGACCATGTGCAGGTCAAGGAGAGGCCGGACAAAAGTAATTTTTTAAGAAATATGCTCTGCAATAATCCAAATAACTTTTGCAGTTTCAGTTTTAGAACCTCATAGCAACATTCTAAGACTTCATTCAGTTTTCCATAAGTAAATGAGAAATTTAAAGAGAAATATTATTGTTAAGCTTCTTCTTTGCATCCAAATTATTCTGCTGTTTGACTCTACTGAAAAAATAATAAAAATAATATGAAGGAGACTAAACAACCACCTTTTATTACCTCTTTATGGGAAAGCAGGCCTTCTTTTTAGAAAGAACAAGTATTCTGATGCCAATAACTAAACAAATAACTTTGGTTTAAGATTATTGAACATGATAATTGTCATATTAATGATCACTGTACTTTATAAAATATTAAATAACACCATCACATAAAACAACCTCTGTGACACCAATAAGATCTATTATTTCTGTTTTGATATTTCTTTTCTTTGAAATAAACCTCTCACTAACATATAGGCTTTTGAACGACCATAGATGGCATATGTATGTCTGAATCAGAATAAGCTAGGCAGCATTTGTTTCATTAACCATTTAGATGTATTATATTTTGCATTCCTGCTATAAAGAAAGCTATTTCCAAAATTTTCTGACAAGTGGATATATTCAGATGTCATTGCAACTTTGTGATAGGATAAAAGACACAAAGTTATAATTTTGGGTATGCATTTCTGCTCATTCATTAATGAGTCAAGGATTTGGCACTTAAATACGGACAGAGGGAAAGCCTATATTCTATTGCTTTAATTTCTATAAAAAAAATTCCTGTAAAGCTGAGTATGAGAAGCTGAACTATTGATTATCCTTTCTAGCAATGGATAGCTGCATTGCTTTTTCTGAAGAAAAACATTTTGAAGCTGCATTATATGAAGTTTTTCATCTTAAGCTGCTAGTATTGAGAACAGCAGTGAGAACTAGAAGAAACATAGCAGTTTAAACAACAGATTTTATAAGAAAGTCAATAAAATTATTTATTTAATCCATCATAGTAATCAGTAGAAAGTGCTTGAACTCCTTTCTAGTTGTAGCTGTTAACCAATCACTGGCAAAAGATTGCCATATCCAGGGGCTTTTTCAAAGCTGCTCCTCTTCCTATGATGGGCTCCCCAAAGCTTGAGTTGTTTGCATCATCCCATTTCCGTGCAAAAATGGGCTTTACTAGGGGTGGAATGGCAATTTTTTTAAAAAACTGTGGAAGTAATGAAGTCTCATGTAGCTAGTAATATGATCATATGCTATATCAGAGGACAAATGAAGGCAATTCTAAGACAAGGCAATTCTACAATATTGTCATTTGTCTTTAATGACATTTCATTGTTATATGTTATTTTTTTCCTAGGATTAGTAAACTGATTTGAAATTTAAAAAATTCACACCTGTCTCGAGCCAATTGAAGTTGAAAATACAAAAAAAATCAGCATGAGAGAAGTATATATTTAGCATATTCACAAATAAATATTTAACTAAGACGTCTTCAGACAACGCTGGCTCTTCGGCTTTGAAACAGAGATGAGCACCGCCCCCTGGAGTCGGAAACGACTAGCACATATGTGCGAGGGAAACCTTTACCTTTATTATAATAATTTGAAAATAAACATTATTTATTAGAAAGAATATAGTAACATAAAAATGGTTGGATACATACTGCATTTTGTGTATCCTTTTCAGTTCATCCCATTCATTTCAACTGGAATCAATATCTAAGTTAGCCATGATTAAGATTCAATTGAGCCCAATGGATATTCTGTAATTTTAAGTTTGTTAAATTTGTTCTTCATTCCAACTGTGAAAAAGTATCTTTTCCTTATAGCCCTTTGTCTCAGTATTAAAAATAAATTAACTAAAAATTGGTCAGTGACCAAAATAACATGTATTCATTTACTGAATTACTAACTAGAATCCCATGTGCAGTTCTCCATTGACTGGGATTTTTAAAAAAATAATTTTACATAACATTATTTAACAGTATTTTTCTCTTGAAGTTATGAAAGAAAAAAAGCCCTAAGCCCTTTAAAAAACTGAACAATTTTGTGTTTTTCCAGATAATAAAATCCTTGGTGTACAGTATATTTATCTCAACATACAAATAACCAGACTAATGCTTTGGAAGAGATGTTTACTCTTTTCCCAATTGTAAATGATCAGAAGTTTGGCAGATAATTTCTATATTATTTTCGTCAATCCAGAATTAAATCCAACGGATCTTCCTAGGAAGCTCATTGTTAGCAAATGATCTAAGTAATATGGACCTGAGTTTTTGTGAGTACTTATTACAGAGTCTGGTGTAAGAAGGCTGATTTCTGAGTAAAATTATTCTTTCTTTCTAGGTGTTTGATTGGCTATGTTAATGCAAGTTTATCACTATTTCTGGTGTCCGATTTTGAACATCGTTCAGAACCATCATCAAATGGAAGTGAGCTTTCTGATACATCTTTAAAATATTGCAGGTGAAGAAATATGTGTGAAAATGCTGCATGTTTATCAGAATTTTTACTGCTTTACCATAATTTTTATTCAAAACAGTATACATCTTTTTTTAAAAAAAATAACATTGACCTAAAGCACGGGTGTCAAACTTGTGGTGTCACATTGCTGTCATGTGACATTTTGCGGTTTTCCCCCTTTGCGGAGCTGAGGTGGGCATGGCCTGTGTGTGGCCACCAGTTTAACACCCCTGACCTAGAGCAATAGTAGCTACAAAAATTAATTTTCAGAAATAGAAAACTTGAAATGCTTGCATAAGTAAAATAAAAACTTTTTATGTCATATGAAATCAAATCAGGTGTTGAGTCATGATCTGCCTTATCTCACCTCAACAGCAAGATCTTCATAATTAGGTTCACAGGGTGGGGTGACGGTATAGCATTTGTGAAGGGAATGTAGTGAGTGGAGATTTGTTTGCATTGGATTCTGGTTTGTTTAAGTTAAGATTATGACTCAGTGACTGTTTAAAGTTACATCAGCATTGAATAAAGGAGACCTAGGTTAAGTCCTCAGAATTCCAACTTTTGTAGTGTCCTGCTGGTCACATGAGCACAGTTTCCAACATTCCCTGCTGGGTTCCCACAAGCAAAGACAGTGGGAAAGCAAGCAGGAAGTCAGAAGTCACAATGTCAGCCTTACCAGGTAGACCCAACAAGAAAAATAAGCTATTTCTACTTTATTGTAAAACTATATTAATAGAATCCTACAAGTGTGAAAGTACAGTTCTCCCTCCATCACCTTAAGAAAGGTCCTTTCTCTGCCCACTATGCCAAAGATGGATAACCTTTTCTGGACCAAGTGCCCAAAGCGCACACACGAACCCCCAAAATGCAATGTGCCCCCCCTGCGTATCCATAGCAGAGATCTGAAACCAGCTGGCCGGTGGAAGGCACATGCGCAGCAGAACTGAAATGGGGCAACAGCTTGTGTGCCATCAGAGAGGGTGCTGCATGCCAAGTCTGGCACACATGCCATAGGTTCGCCATCATGGGGCTATGATGACAGCATCATTTTGCCTATTCTCCCAAAGACATTCTTCCATACCACTGCAGTCAATCATAGGAGGCCCCCACTTAACAATCCATTTGGTTTTCATTTAACAATGGCAACTGGAACTGCCAGAATTGGCATCACTAAATGGCATGATCATGTGATATCACACTTTACAACCATGTTGCTTACTGATGGAGTTCCCAGTTCTAATTGTCATTATAACCTGAGGACTATCTGTAGTCACATGAAATCTGTTATGAAAATTTAACAGCACTTAGACGTAATGCAGAAGCTGTGTTTGAATTTTAATACCAAAAGATGAAGAAGAGCAAGATATAGATAAATAGAAGGGTAGAAACTAAAAATCAGACATTTACATAGATAAATGTAGCAACCTGTGACATATGATTACCTAACCCATTTAATATCATGGTTGATCTGACTGGTTTCACTAGCTTGGCAGATGTCCCCTTTCTCCCCCATCATTCCATGTGACCCTCACAAAGATACATACCCAGTGGAATGGGATGTCAATAACAGAGAGGATTGGTATGCCATTCTTCTTCAAATTATTACCTATACAGTTATTTACAACTATCATAATGTTCTCTTTAATGGCAAACAACATTATGTAAACATAAATGGTTTAAATCATCTTGTTGTTTGTCTAGAAGCTCAGTATATTGGGAATTTCCATAATCCTTTCAATACCTTTAATTTCAATTATTGATTCAGTGATGAACAAAGGCTTCAGGACAGACTTAATATCATAGTAGTATTGATATACATTCAGTAGATATTTTACATTTTAATAGAAAAAATATCTTTTTTTCTGCTTGTCCTTTCAGGTACAGAGACTATCGTGATTCCCCTCATTCTCCAGTGCCCTATGGTTACACACTACAGTTCTGGCATGTCTTAGCTGCACGATTGGCATTTATTATTGTTTTTGAGGTAAGTTTGTTTTGCAGCCTTCCAAATGTAAAACTTAAAAATGATTGAACTGCCACTTAGTTGTTCAGTGTCAAGGTATAAAGTATTGATACTGTTAACACTGAGTAGGCTGACCCTATATAATAAATTCTGGTTTCCTGTGCTCAATTTTTTTCTCTTCCAATAACAATTGAAAGGTTGCTGAAATGTTTTTTACAACACTATTCCTATAAATTCACAGTATAAGATCTTCCTATGCGAATCTATTAATTCACAATAGCTGTTGTTTGTATGTAGGATGGCTCATAGTACCATGGAAGCGCAGATAATTCGCTAAATGTAAACATATTAAATTTAATTTAAATAGTACTAAACTAAATTTTTTAAATGATTCTGGATTGTTTCTTCCTCGTATCTATTTCTTTATTGTAGTGAACTAAATAATTTGACATTAGTAAGTACAGTTAGCAATTAACATTGGTATTTGAGTACTACAAGGAATAGATTCCAGTAGTTGTTCTTTGGGATGTGAGGATGTTAATAGAAATGAAGTGATTCTTTAAAAAAAGGAAATACAGAAATATAAAGAGTGTGTGGAGACAACTGTATTTTTCCCATTATTATTATTAATAATAAAGATTACTGTATAATTTTTCAGGTTTTTATGCTAGTAAACTCACTTGCCGTTAAAACTTTCTTTACAGCACCTTGTGTTTTGCATAAAACACTTGATTTCCTATTTAATCCCAGATCTTCCTAAAGATCTAAGGGATCGTATGAGAAGAGAAAAATATCTGATTCAGGAAATGATGTATGAAGCTGAACTTGAGCGCCTCCAGAAAGAACAAAAGGAGAAGAAGAAAAATGGGAAATCTTACCACAAAGAATGGCCATAACTAATGGAATGAGCATTTCTAAATACAGGTGTAAATTCTCCAACAGACTGAATTTTTTCAAATAAATCAAAAGTTCAGATGAGTAATTTATGAGGACATTGAACAAGGGTACTGAACACACATCAGTAATCTGCACGTTTTCCACAGTTAGTGTATTTTCATTAAAGGATACAGTATAACATACTTATATCCCGCTATGGATAGGATTTAGCAATATATTTTTCAGAGCTGTGCAAAGCATCTTTAGAAGGCATCTTTAGAAGGATGTTCTTTGACGCATTAGTGGCTCTATTCTGCAAAATGATAAGCATACTAAAGGTAATCCTTTTGGGGTTTTTTTGAGAATGCATCATTTAGCAACTATCCAAAGTTATAATGAAAAAAGTAACTTTACAACCAATCCTTGCATTTATGACGTTTGCAGGTCTGTAAAGCACAGGAATGTTGAAGCATAAGCGATGTTGTAGTTTCACTTAACAACTGCTTTGCGCTTAACTACCGATTGGCTGGTGCCAATTGTGATTACTGAACAAGAAGTACCTGCACTTTGAAGATGTTTTACTGGCTGCTTGTCTACCACGTGTGCATGCCCAGGCCACACTTCAGCTTGATATGCAGGCACACACACACAGGTAGCCATTTAAAATCTTTGAAATAATAGTTGGGCTTCTTCCAGAGGAAGTGGATTCTTTAATAGTTCAAGGATGGATTTTCACCAACATTACTTCATGTGGTTCCAGGATACTGTATAGATATTAGCATCTCTCTTCACTTTCTTTGACATATATCTTTCTGCCAGTACGTTTTGGGTCTGGAAATATGACCAACTCTCCCTGTTTGCTGTGTATGTGTGGACCTCCTCTTCCAAAGATGGAGGAGGAGGAGAATGGCATGCATACTCAGTAGTATCTGATACCTACCTCCAAGATACATTTGCAATTTAATTATGTCTCCTAAGCTGCAAAAAAAATAACTAGAAGAAAAAAATCCTATAGAAATACAGATTGCATTAACTATCCAGTTTTAAATTAAATTGAAACTTATTTTTTTAGCATTCTTGTAACCCTATTACAATCATAGTACAAGTTTAAGGATTCAGAATTAGTTACATGTAACTAATGCCATTTAATATAGAAAAGGCATATGCACCCTAATAATTTAACTGGAAAAGAAAGATAGAAATAAAAATTATTGATGCATAAAAGTTTTAATGAGAGCTCAGCTGATTTTTGTTGATGCTGTGTAGGGCTGGGGAGAATTATTTTTTTAAAAAATGTTTAAAACCTTGTGACAAAAAGATTCTGTGAATGGAAGCCCCCGGAAAAAGAAAGAGCAACTCTTTTTTCCCATATTGATGCTGCTCAAGTCTGGGGACAAGTCATGCATATTCAAGATTCACTTCATTTAGATTAGGGACACCATGCAGTATTCTAACAATCTAAATGTTTCGATATCGTGTTGTTTATATCTGCAAGTAGCAGACCTATGTTGTTTTCCTTTTTGTATTTCCTTAAGAATCCTGACTTTGGGAAAGTGAAAATGATGCAATGTCAATTCATGGGCAATTTTAAAACAGCAAATGGGGCAAAACATTTCAAGGAGTTTATTATTTGGAATAATGAAGCAGTCTGCATATGATTGCTTCTGAATCCAGAAAAAAAGTAACATACAAACAAACAAAAAACAGACCTAGCGTATACACCCTGGATCATTTTTCAGCCTGATTGCTCTTTTCTGTTATGTTGCATCTGACATTTTTGAGTTTGGAAATAGAAATATATCTAACATCACTGATTAAAAGCATATTATAGTAGTATTTTTTACTGTTATGTACATTAGACATACTATTTGCATTGCGATTTTTAAAGGAAATTCTATATATCATTGAAGAATATGTACTGTACATATTGTTTATTTGTAAATACCAGAAAATAACATGAAAATCAATTTTACACACTTATAGAATACCATTATCATAAAGCTATATTTAGCATTCCTACAGTTATATAATAAATTTTAAAACATGTTATGAATTAAATTTTTGCTTTTGTGTTTATTTTTCAAATAATAAAAAACATATTTTATGAAAGACTGTTATGATTTTGTGTTTGAAAACATATTACTCATTTAAATCCACATTATGTTAAGAAATTGATTGCTCCCAAAATTAGAATAATTATCAGGTTCTCTGGCACCTTCAAAAAGTTCCCACTCCCATGGTACATGTTGTTTACTATTCCTTTTCTAAATTGTATTTTTTTGATTATACGATCTTATGATTTTGCTATGCAGGATTGAAAAGGTATCCAGTCTTCAGTCTTTATCTAGCTGAAAACATTTCTAGTGGGATTCATCCCTTTCTATTCCCAAGCAGTAAAAACAGCTTGAAGCAGCTTTTCTCTGCTTAAAAAGAATTAGTAATAAAAGCCACACTTTGGAAATTATCACTTCAAGTAGTTGTTAGTTTGTGCATTAATATTTAATTTAGAATTTTCAGAATAGCCAAAGAATGAGAACATCAATGGAGATGCCAGGCTAGCAACAGACCCTTAATAAAATTTATGCATTGTTACAATTGGGTCAAGAGAATTTGCAAAAACATATGTAGAAAGATTTCAAGCAAGAGCTTGCTGATTTACGTGAAAATATAAAAAAAAGACTTTGCTGATATCAGGGCTGATGTAACTAAAGTGCAACAGACAGCAGATGAAAATAAAAAAAGGGTGG
>JANHFP010005548.1:0-27204 GCA_032468135.1 Calamaria suluensis | reverse complement strand
CTAATCCTTCCATAGCTGGAGAGTAAATTGAGAAGGGCTTAAGAATCATCCTGCACTAAAAGTTTCCTAATGATATGAACAGCCTTCCTTTTCCTTCTTTCCCGAGCCACTACTCCTCTGCGGATAGTGCAGCCTTGCCCTGCCCCTCCTCAGTCAGTGCCACCAGCGTTCTCGGCTTTTACCCACTCTTGCTCCCACCCGTCACCCCGAATCACTTCTGGGTAAAGTAACTATGTTTTTACTCCATACTGAAACAAACTGGCCCTGGTTTGCCTACCGATCAAACAAACATACCCAAGGGGCACAATCAGAGCGTAACATTGTTCAAAACCCAGCCAATAGGTTTTGTGCACTGAATTCTGTGCACATTCCTATCCAACATGAAAAGATTTCAGTTGGGGAAACTTAGCAATCAACTAACGCGCAAGATCAAAGCACTGGACATCTGTTCTCACTGCTGTTACCCCTAGCCCACGTTGCTCCTTAACTCCATGGCCATGAAAAAGGAGAAAGCCTTACGCTGTGGGGGGATGATCTTCACTTTAATTTCCTTGGTAGCGTTGGGCGTGGTGTTGAGGGGTTTGTATTTCTTCTCAACAGGTGGGTTGTCCCCCATGGGGTTTGAGATGCTATGGAGAAAAACAGTCCTTTAAGTCACTCAAAAGAGAAGACACTGAATGCTACACAGGGTTGGTAATGTCTTTCATGTCAAACAGGTTCCCGCTTCCAGGTAAATATTTGATCTCAACAACACCACCAAAAAACCCAACCCAAAGTAGAAGAAAACATAGTTGCTTCATTGTATGCCATTTTGTGAATATGTTGCTTTTCCCCCTGTGACTGTCCTCCACTCCTTTGATCTGTTCTAAGCCTATCTAAAGCTCCAAAGGTCTCTCTGGGTGCAGCCAAGGCAGAGCAAATAAATATTTTTCCATTTTTGTGGAGATGATGGAATATTTGGAATTTTAAGACTATGTCATAGGAAGGTTTGGAAAGAGCTTATTTATTTATTTATATGAAGTCTACCAGAAAATGAAATAAAAACAAAAGTAACCTTTTGTGTTCTCCCTGCAATCTATTTGTTTTGTTTTGTTTAAGCCCTGATTAGATTTCTCAGAGCACTTCCAAAATGTTTACATCGGGTTATAACTTTACTATTAGGTTATTTAATTGTTTGGATACCAAAGTTTAATTGCATTCCCGTTCCTATATTAACTGCAGAAGATCAAGTATTTATAAAAATGCAAACCGAACAAACTCTTGGTGCTCTCTGAACTTTTTTGCTTTCTTGTAAATGTTTCACTGCCTTGACTATGATGCACTGATTGTTACCTAGTTTCAGTAATGAGATGTTTGCAAGAAAACCACCAAGCTCAGAGAACACCAAGGACTCCTAATCTCAACCCTGAGCTACGAATATTCTCCTTTATCAGTGAACGAACTTTCCTGAACTTTCCTGTCTCCAAATACTACATTTCTTTTGCTATGCACAAGAAACTCCTCCCCACTAATGTAACTGTTAACCAGTTTGGGTTACAAACTACATTACCAGATTCAATCCCACATATGATAAATTAAGAGACAAAGTGAATTTTTCCCCCTTTTAAGATCATATTACTTACATCTGTCTTTTCAGTGGTATTGGCTTGAAACTGTATTTATCAGGAGCTACTGCAATATTTATGTTCTTTTTCACAGGAATGAGTGATGGCGTTTCCATTTCCAAACCTACAAGCAAGCAGCAACAACAGTAAGTGGCAGAATAATTTAAAAATCCCACAATGTTCTACGAGCATGGGTTGAGCTGTTTGCCCAAAACTAATTAAATTCTAGCTGGGCTGCATTAAGGCAATTCTAACCTAATTGTGCAGCCATTAACAATTCTAACTGCAGTTACCTGTGGAGCGAAATTTGGCATGGCTAGGTGCTGTGGTGCGGAGTGATTTTGGTTTTTCTTTCTTCTTTTCAGGAGCCTCCTCAGGCTTTACTTCTGATTTGGTTTCCTGAGGTTTCTCCTGTACGGAAGGTGCTTTGCTCCTGTTTTCTTCCTTTCGTTTTTTCTTTTCTCGTTCTGCAAAGGACAAAACAAAGCTGGCGGGCTTTAGAAGAGCTAAAGGATTAAGGCTTTTTAGTCTTTCTGAAAGCACCCTTTTGAAGCACAACATCCAATCACATTTTGCCTTACAGAGATACTGTAAAAGTCTAACATTAAAATGGTTTGACAATACATATTTCTTGACCTTTTCGTTTAGATCAAGTGTGAAATAAATGTAAGCAATAAAGTGGGAAGACAGCTTATGAGTTAACAGGGAATGTTTAAAATATTGTCCCCTGTCCGATTGATTCCTAAATTCCACCTCTTTCCCACCCCCCCCCCCCCCCAAGGTTAATCCACCCATTCCATTACACCTGGAACACAAAGTATGTGATACACTTTAAGCAATTCTGCGGTCCCAGCAGGGGTGAAATGTAAAATTTGTTGCTACCTGTTCTATGGGTGTGGTTTGGTGGTAGCATATGACTGGGTGGAGTAATCAATTTTTATTTATTTTTTTTCATTTTAAAAGCATTTGTTTCTACCTAAGTATTCGCTGGATTCGGTAGAAACAAATGCCTTTAAAATGTAAAGAGAGCCTCTGAGGTTCACATCAGAGTTGCACGAACATGGGAGGCTCCCCCCCCACTTTTAAAGGCATTTGTTTCTATCTAATCCAGTAATACTTAAGATAGAAACAAATGCCTTTAAAATGGGGAAAAAAGGCTCCCATGTTCGCACAGAGGGAGCAAGGCCAGGATTTTTACTACCGGTTCTCTGAACCCTCCCTCCACCACTGCTACCAGATTGGCGTTTCACCCCTGGATCCCAGAATATTATAGTTAAGAACCTGATTTCACTACAATAAAGCTTTCACAGTAAATGCTTCTGTGGGAATACAAAGCTACTAACCTGTCGGCTGGGAGCTACTCTGAGAGCGGATCACACCCATCCAGTCGCTCACCAGTACGGAAGCCAGTCGACGAAGTTCTAATAAGGAAAGAACGTATAAAGCACTCAATTAATTTTAAAAAGGTTATTTCGGAATATAACCCTACAAATCCAGAATAGTGTCCAGTATCAGAGATCTGTATAAGGTCAAGTGACAATTACCTTCATCATCACTTGTTTTGCTGAGCTGCTTCACCAATTTCGCAGTATTGTTCTGAAAAAAAGGAAAAGGAACAGTCTGTTAAATGACTGTTACAAACTACAGGGTGTATCATAGTAGATTATCACCCCTGAAACTGGGAGTATTGTTTTGAGTAATGAAATATATGAACCTGAAGAAATGTTAAACCTCTCTTCTCTCCCCCCCCCCCCCAAGTCCTCTTCCTTCCCTCCAATTTGGGACAAAACTTTTTTTTTGCTTTGATCTTGCAAAGGTCAAATTAAAAGGATAACTTCCACTATTGTGCAATTAACTAACTTGTTTCAGATGATCCACGGTCAGAGGTAAGTGTTGGAGTGTGAGTAGAATCTGCTGGAGAAGGGGCACGTTACTGGATGCTTTTGAGCTTGTTAACCACGTGTTAAGGAGCTTATAGCCACCAACTTTGATGAATCTGTAAAATAAGGAGACAAAGTCGTGGTTTGTAGGTCAAATGATATTAAGTTTGCTTAAACGTAGGTTGTAGAATAAGCTATAAGTAGCTGGATACATAATTTAAGTGAAGCAAAAATCACATTACTGTTAATGGCTGCAAATAATATGTGTGCTGTACATGTGGGGATAGCCATCACATGCTTTAATTGCATTTAACTGTCATAATAGTAGGTAAGTGTATTATTAGAATTTCCAGGAATATGGAATTAGAATGAATATTACATCTCCCTCTCTTATCATTACTGCTCCCACCTACTCTCATATTTATACTCTCTCATTCCATTCCATTAATAAATTACCAACGTATCGAAATCTGACTGAAAACAGATCAAGATGAACAGTGGTGGAGAAAAATGCCCAAAAGCCATAGGATTGAATTAAAATAACAATGATACTATTAGCAGAATTCATTAATAAAAAACCCACTTGCTTTTAATACAATAAGCATCTTTGCTTTTCAAACTAGCAGATCTAACTTTATTCCACACAAATATTCAGCAGAACTTACTTTGAGAGTATATCTTGTGCTCGGGTCTGCAACAGAATGTTCAAATAAATGCAACGACTGACCATCTTCTGCGCATCTTTCATTAAACTGAAATGGGAGGGAAAAAAGCCAAGAATTCAATTTGGTTGCAGATAAAATGAATGGAGGATTAGTCTGCAAAAAAATGTAAAAGCCAGTTAAAGTTGGGAGAACGTTGGAAGCGGGGGGGGGGGGGGGGCGGAAAAAAATCCAAATAATCCATTCTTGAACATCATGTGTAACTGTAGAAAATTGCAAAATGCTGACAAACTTTTTTAAAAAAAATAGGTCTATCAATATCCTTTTATATTTTTCCACCTGTGGCTTTATTCAATTCCTATCAATGCAAAGAAAAACAAAACTTGGTCTCAACAAAGTATTAAAAGTACTACAGTATTTCAGTATGCCAATATTTTGCAGTTACAGACCACTGATGGGAGTTTTAACACTGAAACTTACTTAAAAATTTTACTGATGCCTTCATGAGTTTTGACTTCTCCATCTTTGCCAAGGAAACAATCCAGTCCCTTGAGGAGCTCTTTTGGATCTATGGGTCTAGAACCCATGTTTGCAAATTCTGTCAAAAACAGGAGAGATGGTATTAAATTCTTCTTTGGGAGGATAAAAAAAATCAACAAAAACTTTTAAAATGTTTTTAAAAATAACCTTTCCGAAAGTTAGCAAGATTTGTCATTGGATCATAGCAAACAAAATGCAAAAACACATGGGAAAAAGGTCACTCTTACTAGGTGCAAAGTATTATCATGTATCTTCTAATCAATAAGTTCTTCAATGGGGATTCTTGACGTTTTGGGGATCCAATAATATTTCAGTTTAACATCTATGAATATTTTGGAAAAGGAAAAACAAAGAGCCCCACTCCTAATGTAAATTCATGTTCCTTAAAACTAGAGTTTTAAGCCTTAAAACTAGAGTCCATTTCTAAAACATGTAATATACATATACATTCATTTTGTTGGTTCAACTAAAAATGACTAAATCATTTCACCTAAAGTCCGCAGCACCTATTCAGTTCCGGAACACTGCCCATCTGTCTTATTTTCCAAATAAGATACTTTCTCCTATCCCCAGAACTGCCATTTCTCTCTCTTCAGCTTAAGTCAGCACATGGTATGCAACAGATATGGATTTCAGTGCAAATTTATCCAGTGAATTCAATTCAATGTATTCCTTGCTAAAGTATTCTTCTTTCTTAAGATCAGAATGTAATTCCTTGGATATAGTATCACCCCCCCCACATACACACACTATTTATCTTGTAGCATGCAGACTAATGCATACAAATGCCAGCCCAAACCACAAAAGATACTACCCAAGTGTTACAAATGAACTATATCCCAGTGAAACCCCAATTTACTGAGTCTCATCTGTCTGACATCTAATTGATCAAGCATAAAGTTTTTTGTTCCTGTTAATTTCTATTATCCTGTACTGGCGGCGTCTATAAAATTCATTTGATTCTGGATTTACAGAGAATTGGCTCAGTGAGTCCTGAAAGTAGTAATTAAAATGAAAAGCATTTTAAGCACCAATATACAAGGTACGCTTTTCCCATTTTGTGCTCAGGTCTTCGTGCAAAGTGGGAATCGGTCAGCTGATGTGCAAATTATAGCCAAGTGCTTGTCTTAATCACAGGGTTTGTTTGTGCTCAAAGTTGTTTAATATGGCTTTCTGTGAGATTGTTATGTAGTTCAGAAACCTGCCACAATTCTTTGATTAAAGGGCAGTTTGAAACACAAACCATCAGATGGTAACATCAAGATGTGTAATAAATATGTGCTGAATGTACTTCTTGATCTTTTGTCAGAGCTTTACATATATATGTTCAATGAACAGAATTTTAAATTTGTAATATTGCGCAAATGTAGGTTTATCTTGGGCCAAACATGGTTGTCTACTCAAAAGCACTGGCCCTTAATTTTAACGGTATCTTAAAGCAGCCATTTAATTCCTAATGTGGCTCATCTAAAAACTTTTTAAGGGGTGAAAACATACTGGCATTTCTGTCAGCTCATTAAGCTCTGTGTAAATAAGGCCTATACTGTGGTTTAAGTAGTTTATAAATTTCATGGTAAATGGAGCATTGTTTATCACCCCATTGCACCAAAGGTGTACTTGTTGAAATTATGGTAGCCTGTAGTTTTAACAATCTTCATTCTACTGGATTAGATATGGACATGTTTAGTAATGGGCAAACTGCAATTGCATTTAGAAATATGTAGACAGCATAATCAAATGCATCTGATTAAATTCTTGCAAGTTTGATGCAGTGAAAACTGTCCATCTTAAAGAAATGAATTTGTCCAGGAATATTGTTTTGAATACAAAATGAAGTACAATAAATGAACCTTAATGAAGTAACCTATTGTTTTATGTCAACTTGCAGCACATTTTTGCAAAATTAAGTATGCTAAGTTTTGGTCTTCCCCATTAGTATGCCGAATATTTAAAACTTTCCAGAGCAAAGTAACTGCATCTCTGTGGTAGAAACAATGACCAATAGTCAATGGAGCAGTCTTCTTTGTTTCCACAGAAAGCATCTTCAGTTCTTTTAATATAGCAAAATTGGATTAAGCAGATATTCTACTTTTCCAAAGCCGTGTAGATTAGGTATGTAGAAATTATTTCCCCCTAAAGCAGGACGGCCCAGGTCCAAGTGTACTCCTATGTTTTGGATATAGTAATTCTAAAAAGTCCATGGCCAGAAGAAATCAATATGCAGTTGTATTTTCATATGGAGAAAAATACTATCCAGGTACAGATGATAGTGGAGTGGGACTGTAAAGTTGTTACCAGCCTCTGGTGACTTGTAGAGTCCTTGTGTGGCTTCAGTCCAGTTCTGAAGAATTGCTATTGAAGGTCTGTATCATGAATTCACCAAGTAATGGAAAGACCAAATGAGGTGGGCTTTGGAGACTGAACTCCCCTTTCACCCCACAACATGGCCTTCCATATGCAAGACAGCAATACATTGTTGAGGTAAACTTGCACTGATGAAACTTGGGCTCAGCCTGCTTTGGTGAAGAGGACTTCAGTCTCCAGAGCTGTCATTCTGGCACTTTTTCAGCACTACAACCCCAGGAGAGAATTAAAAAATACAATGGTTACTTATAATTTATGCCATTTCAGTTTCTAAACCCCCACTTCTGTAGTGGTTTTGCCAATAGTACTTTGACACCTACTCCAGTAACCAGGGAGAAAGCATTCTTTTCACTCATTCTGTTCTTGATCACGATTGCCTGATTAAAGACTGTTGTCCTGACTGCTAACTGAAGTTTTGTTAGTTGCAAACCACATTTCAAAAATATTATTACATAATGATGCTGTAATTTTATTTTTTTGATATGGAACAAGGCAGGCTTTCATATTTCTGCTCCATTTGAACTGGCATTAACGAACGAGGCTCTGCAGCTCTATAACTGAAGTCACTCCGAGTGATGGGTGCAGATCATGTAAGATTCCAGGCTGTTCTAAACTTAACCTTCCTTAGCTAACATTATGATTGTTACTACAAAAGTTACAACTTTACGAATATTAGTAAGGAACTCCTACATAATTTGAGAACTTTACATTAAGCTTTTTTTAAAAGTAGTAAATACTTAAGAAATCACTGTGTCTACCATCTTGAATTTAATCAAGGATTACAGGATAAAGCTTAACTTTTAAGAAAACAAAGAATCGAGCAGATGACCTGAAAAGACTAATAAATATAATAAGGCAGATATGCTTTCAGAGAATAGTATTGGACATGTAGCAAAGGATATATTCAAGATATTCAAGAATATAAGCTTTTTAGTTCCCCCCTTTTTAAAAGAAATGTTTTAAGGCAAGCGGCCCACAACATATCATCTAATTCAAAACTTAATTTGTTTCACAATGTTCATCCCCAAGCAAGAGTTTCTAAAATTCTGAGTTCAACTTTTCCCGTGTATAAACAAAAGTAAAACATTTTAACTCAAGTAATATGTAATTTTCTCACAAAAAATTTCTACCTGATCAAAAGTTAAGATTCTGAAATCAAAATTTCACTTAAAGAATGTTTGGCTTAAAATTTTTGAAGAATCAAATCTTAAACTTCTGTTATCAAGATTTCTGTAGGAATTTAACAAAAAGTCAAGAGTTATACTTTGGAAATATTACTATGTAATTTCTTTGGCTATTATACATTAAAAAAAGTAAAATGAGTTGCAATACAAGAGCATTTGGACTAAAAAGATGAGAGTAGTTGGGAGAAATGCATCGTTTTAGCAAAACTGCTCATTCTTTCAACATAATGTTGTTTTAATCTTGGTCCCTATTTCAAGTGTTAGATTAGATTTTAATTAGAGTACCTGAAGTAGCAACCCAGCTGCCATATTTAAGCTTACATGTATATTTTAAAAAACTGTGAGACTAAATAGGCAGTTTTATGGCAGTTAATTATTGGAATTGTAAAATTATTAACTATTAAAACCTCCATTTTGAATCAGGTTCTAAAACTATAAAGCTATGAAAAAGATGGTTTTAAGACGTAATCAAATTAGATTAGTATATTAGCAGCAAATATTTTTTCGGCAACTATTCCATTTTTAGCATATCTCAATTAACTTCATTTGTTTAAAGTATAGTTATCAAGTCTGAACATTCCAGATTTATCAACAGTTGTTTCAGAAACATTATGAAAACATGTTTTCTTATAGCTAAAGCAAGTAAATGTATATATTCACTTGGAAGCACCTCTCACTAAACCTGCTTTCATGTACACAAATGGTGAGCAAAACTACAATAAACTGAACAAAATTAAAATTCAATAGCCAGCTGTTTTGAAAATCATCCAAACTTGGAAGGTTAACTAAAAAAAGCAATTTATATATATACACACACATACATTAGTCAGTAGTTTTCTAATGTAAGCTGTAGTACCAGCTAAATTAAGACATTTATTTATTCATAATAATCGCAAATTGGAACCGGGCTTTTTATAAAGTTCAGTGTTGGTCACATCATTCATTGATAATTTTCATAATTACACCCATTCTATTTTATCTCACATCTGCAATGTGTCTGATTAAGAAACCCAATTTTTTTTGGCTCAAATCTGAAACTGTTGTGAGACTGTGACATCATGCTTTGTTAACAATTCTACGTTTAGCTAAATCTCAAGTAAAATGCATTCATTGTTGGGGAGAAAAAGGGCTTGAGAAGTTAGTTTCCATTCTATTTCTTAATCATTAAATGTTACAACTTTTGCTTTATCAGTAGTGTCTGTCATCCTATTTTTATTAGTTTAGCATGGATATGAAAAAAATCTACAAGAACATCTAAGCTTAAACTTTACCTAGCGGCCTCTAATCCTACATGTACATATAATTAAAAGTAAATGCATTTGGTCCTCATTCCATTTTAAAATTTCATTGTAATAATGTATATGGGACTAATTTTATTATGAAGCACATCATCAACATGGTTGGGCTATCAAGCATCTAATAAATTTTAGATACATTCTACTTGTAAACTAAACTGTTGGCTTCCAGATGCTTCGGACTTTGTATGCTTAAAATTAAAGGAAACTATTTCATGAAATTCTCAATTTGATAAATGCTCTAAAAATAATTCAGTCTCACAGACACTTGTTAAATTAGAATTTTCTTATAGTATTTCAGTTATAGTTGATAACAGTTCAGTACAGAAACTCATCTGAATAAATTATCTACAGTCATCAAGTGACAATAGTCTTCTTGATCACACAGGAATCTCAATAGAACAATATATAGTATTTTCATCTTTCCAAAGATTAACCTTAACAAAGAATGGGCAAATACTAAATATTTAGTGATTACCATCACTAATTGTCAGACAACTGCATAGTAACTTTATACCCAACTTGCAATGCAGATACTATTGTACAATGCAACAAAATAAATTTTAATAGTTATCTATGACTAATGTCTATAAACATAATTTGATAGGAATTGTAATGTGGGGGATGTCCAGCATTCCCACCAATATATTCCCATGAAAAAGGTAACAAAAAGCAGGTTGTTAACTGTTGTCAGATGCAAGCCAGTCAGGTCCTCGCCATTACGCTTTTGGTTATCATGAAAAAAATCCTAGACAGCTTTCCAAGAATCTGAGCTTGGATTTGCTAGAGGAAAAACAAGTTAACATTTACGTTCTCGGAGCCCGGATGGAAAAGAGAAAAATGAAGGACATTGAAGGAGAGGAGAGGCAAAATATAGATACTAGAAACAAACATTATATGTTGCATTTCCCACTCCAAAGTACTCAAAATTCCCCTGAAAATTAATTATCTAGGATTTGACTCGAGAATCATTCATTTTGTACCCAGAGACTAACATCAAGATTTTAATCTGATACATTTTTATATGCTACAATTCTATTGTTAGCAAAGTGCTTTAAAATGTGCTCCCAAGGGAATTACTAGTTACAATTCCTGTTGGTTTACTAGCCATTACAATACTCAGTTCATTACTGTACCGTGCTAAAAGCCCCTACTCCAAGAATGTCATGTCAATCCATCAGTTGTAGATATTTGCTATAGATATAAGCAAATAAATCAATTCCATTTGAAGTCAGAATTTCTGGATTGACCAGCTACTTTCATTTTCAACCAAAGCTGAACTTGTATCAAAACAGTCTTAACGATATTCTGTGTTAAGAGGCTAGATGAGCCACTTGAGCCTTATTACAGTAGGATCAGTAAGATGTTTAAAATACATCTTCAGGCATACTTAGAAACATATCCTTTTAAGGATCAGTTTAGGGAACAAAGTGGCAATACTCTTATGCTGCTGAACACCAAGAATTCCCCATTAAATTGGACATACATTTGAAGCCCTCTTAAGTGGATTCTTTTAGGGTTCAGTTTCCATCCAAATTACTTACATGGAAATTAGCCCGTGAAATTTCCAGTAAGTATGTTCAGGAGTGAAGGTTATATTCTTTGTCCATATAAAATGGGTATTTTCTCCTAAGAGATACGTCTCCATTTACTTAGTGCTCAGTAAGTAGGGGAATATATTGCCATGTTGAACTATTATCAAATTTATGCTCAAGTTCTAGTTCAGTCCTGATTTTCTTCAGTAGATGTTTTTAAAAGACCAACTTTGTCTTAAATAAAAAGAGCAAGCAAACAGGGCTAGCTTTCTACATGTGTTTTTACATCACAGAAGAAATTTTACCCAGGTTGTTCAGTGTTATGACATGTCATTGCCTCATCTAACTGACATAATAATGTAGCTCAGTAAGAGCTAAGCCACAATAGTAGTTAAGGCTGAAAACTGTGACAGCGCAATTCTGTTGAAACTACAGCTTGACCTTCCAGAATTAACATTTAAGAATACTAAACAAACCAAGATTCTAAAAGCATTGTTTCTTATCCATATAAGGGTATCCTCTAAATAGATTTGGGGAAAACGTTATATTTCTCTACGCATCTTTTTAATTTCCTGGCAAGCTGCTGTATATCCAAACCAGTAATTGTATAAAAACTGAATCTTAACTTCATAATAGCCCATTTCACAATGAAAACATTAATATTTATGTTAGCCCTCAAGACTATGTATGACAGTATTAACCTTTGCCCTATTTTGATCGATCCTTATTCAGTTGTAGGCTGCTCTAGTCCGACACAAGTTTATAATCAAGTGTTCTGAATACACACGTGAATTTTACTGAAAACACTTGAGGGAACTATTTTCTGCCAAGTTTACACCCAAGCCTTCCTTATGCAGCAGCTTATCTATCCTCCCCCACCCCCGTTTGTATTACAGAGCACCTTGAGATGTCATGAGGAGCATCAATTATCTGATTTTTATAGCCAGAAGTGTCACCATTTAAAAAGGGGGAGGGGGATGTTTCCATATGAAATGCTACCACCGGAGGCATAGATGGAGGCATTAATTTCAGCTTTGTGAAATGTTTCCCGCAGTATTAAATAATAACTACTTAAATGAGAAAAAAAACACAAAGGCAGCATTTCTTAAATGCTATCTGATGCTCATGCAGACCAATTTAAGAAACTTTTACGGAATTAACCAAGCTGGGAGGGAGTAATTTGAGCCTCAATAGATTGGAAAACATTTAAAATCGATTACAGCCTGCATGCATCAGGAGTCACTTCATGGTGTTGACATGGAAGACAGCAGCAAAAATAAATGAATAAAAATCAAAAGTGGTCTGGAACAGAAATGAAGGTTGTGAAATGTAATTAATACCATAAAGATTTTGCTTACCAGGTGGAATTGTGGCTGTTTCCCTCCCTTTGGTGAGGTAATACAAGTAGCTGGATTCCCATTTTTTCCTAATGAGCACTTCTTTCCTAGTACATTGTACAGGAACCGCGGAATGTGGCAGATTAATACAAGACTCCCCCCCATTTCTTTTGTGTACATATGGCCAAAGAAAATGAAAATACAACACCCCTCCCCTTTTTTTGTAATTCCAGCGTCAATGACACTAAATATTTGGGATCCAGTGGTAGCATTTCATCTTAACAGTTAAATCTGGCAAAACTATAAAACATGCTTCCCTGACCCATATCCCATTTCAAGGATTTCAAGATGAAAAGAGGAAGGGGGAAAAGACACAAAAAAGGTTGCCAGTCTATCACAAATATAGCCACTTAATAAATATGTCCCAAAACAAATATCAAACACGTAGGTATCACAAAAACCCAAAGTTCTCATGTGATGTTGAAACCTTAAAAAAATAACTCAGTGGATTTATGATAATACTTTGCACTTCTAGCAAGCTGTACCTAGAGATTTCCCAAAGATGAAGCAGTAGCGGAAGTTTGTTAAATCATTTTGGAAAAGTGACAAAACAGCTCTGCCCTCCCCCAACTGCTTGCTCAGGGCTCCAAACATAAGTGAAGGGGAGGAGCTACCTACAAGCTGCTTACATCAGCTCTTGAAAGCCTCGTGGGTTCTTGTATAGGAGAGAAGGCGACGCCATTTTAGAAGCATAGGCGATTAAGGAAATAAAAGCAAGAGCCTTCAGAATCTATTGAGAGGAAACTATATAGCAATACAACCCCATCACATGCACAAATTCTATCATTTTATATCAGTTCTACCAACTAGAACCTATTTAACACAGTTCAAAAAAGGGGATCCCTTGTTTGGTGAGAGCCGGAGACTCAAAAGAACCTCTCATTATTCACCATTGTTAAGGTCAGTACCTCCTGCCCCCCTCCTGTTTTTTTCAGATGAGGTAGACGAAATAAAAATGGAAACATCCTGTAAAGGAAAATTGTAATGCTGCTCGTCAAGGACAGAAAGATTAAAAGTAAACACTGCCGTACTGCAGCGAGGGGAGTGAGAAAAATAGGTGAAAACATTTTAAAAGCAAATTAAAAGATCTCATTTGAATCAAATTGTTTTCTATTTTTCTATTAGTCCTTTTAAAAAAAATCAAGTTTAAAATGATTTTCCAAACTCATTTTGCAATCTTTATTTCTAGATTGCTTTTTCGCATTACAAGCCTACATATACATTAGAAAACCTTAGTTTTTTAAAAAACACAAATTTCCTTAACAGACATCCTTAGAAATATAGGTGCTGACACACAAACCCAAAAAAAATATGACTCGTTCTGGCTACTAGTTATTGCTTTCTTTTGTCCCAACTCTTGCCCTGCAATCTTTATGTACAGATTGCTTATTTAATCCAAGCACTTCTTGTCTCCCACACAAAGAAGCAGCACTTTATAGTTCAGTCACCACCATCTGTTATGTGGGAGCTCATTAACCCTTGACAGTCCTGGAGAGGATGGATTTTCTAAGAGACCATCATTCTCCTTATATATACATTTTTGGTGGCAAAATGCCTGCGTCTTAAGGGTTAACACCTCAAACAAAACCCACTTTCCCACAATTTTTTTGTCTTTTCTTCGTGCCATTAGCTCACTTCGACACGGATGAATTTTTTTTGGTCAGTTGGCTGAAAATGCGACACTTACTATCCAATTAATTTTCTCGTCGACAGCGCCTCAAGGTTTAGCTTTTTTGGATTAAGCTGTGTTTTTAAGGAAAAAAATGAATTTGGTTTTGCTCATTTAAAAAAAAAAAAGCAACTTTTTGCAATAAAAAGTTGCTTGGTAAAAAAAAACATCAGGGAAAGTTGTTGCTAAATATTAATTTTGGTTTTATGTTTTTAGTGGCCGTTGTTCTCCTTCAGATCATAAAGAATTTTAACAGCTTCCCAATACAGACGATCAGAAATGTAGATGGCTTTTTTGTGTCGTCTCAGAGGCTCAACTGTGGGGCAATTTTTCTTTGTTTCACGATGTTCAACGGTGTCTCAAGATCAAAGGAAACCTATAAAATGAAGAAATAATTACAATTAAATTTCAAAAAAATTAAACTTTAAAAAGCAGGTAAAATACAGCATTTGGCTACGAATTTCCCTTTTCACAAACCGACGTTTCTATCGTTAAAAGAACCAGAGGAGAGTAAACAGTTTATCGGATAATGATCATTTAACGTTTTGACGGCTCATTTTTGAGTGGCTTCGGATATTTTTTTTTGGGGGGGGAGGTTAGGGAGAATTTGTTTAAGGGCTTTCTTTGAAGGTTCAAGCTTCAAGGAAACAAATAAGATTTGCAAGTGGTCAATAAAAGTATATTGGGAGGGGGGAAGAGGAAATAAAATTATCAGCCCGTAATGCCCTTTTGTCCCCCTCCCAAACCGCTCCCATAACAACGTTGCCAGAAACACAGTACTCACCTTTAAACAGACCCCAGAATGGCCGAAGGGAGCGCGCGCGGAGGCTTTTATATGGCGGCACTCCCTCCGCTCAACGCCTCCTCCCACCGTCGCGCGCGGCGTCCAAAGAACAAAGCCTTGGCCACCTGCCCCGCCCAACCGGGCCTCCCGTTTCTCGAAATACGCGACAAAATTGATATCGACGCACACGGTTCGAATTCAATTTTGAAAAGCAGTTCAACGGTCTGCGGAAAATTAAAAAATAACCTGGATGAAGCTCGTGACGCAGTTAGGAAATCAGGAGCGCGCATGCGCAAGCGGGCGCCAGGCCTGCCGTCGCAAAGAGCCGCGTGCACGCGCGCGGCCACGGGTTTTCTCCGCCGTAGAGGCTGGGAAGCAGAGAGCGAGATGGGGCTCCGGAACTGGGCATGCGCGTATTTTGGACGCTTGCACTCCCGAGCCTCCTCCCGAGTTAAACAATTCTGCTCATGCGCAGTAAGGACCCAGCGCCGTTGGCTTCGGGCGCTTCCGGTGGGGGTTTTATTCTAGGGAGAGGGAAGGGCAAATTGGGCCGAATCAAGATATCGAAACCAAAAAATAGAAATCTCTTTTAAAGAGATTTAAAAGTGGAGTTTTGTTTGCAATACATGTGTGACCGCTTCTCCTGAAGCGGACTGGAGATAATAACTAAGTAAAATGACCTGTCCTTGAAATCAGGGCGGGAAGAAATGCCTCAGGTTTTCTCAAGGTGACCCTTGGGGGGGGAAAGAGAGAGAAGTGCAATAAGTGCAATGGCGCATGCGCAATGGTATTTGTGCCTCGCGCAAGATGGCGGCCCCCAGTCGAGCCATGTTGCTGTGTGGGAACTTGGCCTGTTTAGCCGTCCGCGTGGCTTTTAATGGGTCTTGCGGGCTACGGGTAAGAGGACGCTTGAGTTTTTTTTAATATGCGGTACATTATTTTTTTTTAAAAAAACACTACCGGTAGGTTTTGCTTTTTTTTGTTTTTTACAAAAAATCCATGGTCCTTTTATTTTGCATTATCGTTAGTTTACCTGAGGATTTAGCCATGCTTATCTCCTAATGTAAATTTTATGAAGTATTCTCTAAAGTTTCACGTACGATAGTAAATATAGAAATGTATGTCTTGCATAATGGCTTAGTTGTAGGATTCCCCAAGATGATCGACTCACGGAGGGTCGATGTTATTCGTAGTTAAGTACGCTAGTAATAAACTATTCAGTTTAACTATTAAAGTAGCGTTCATTCAATTACTTTTAAGATTATAAATATTTAGAGGGCCGATGAACATCTTGCAATTTAATGAAGGGATGGGGGACCCCCGTTTAGACTGCACACAAAAGGGAATAAAGAAAACCGAGAGGTTTTAGAAACAGCAATTTCTAAAACCTCTCGGTTTTCTTTATTCCCCTTCACCATAATTGCTCATTATCATTTCTTTAAAAGAGCTGATTTCTGTTCGGTAAGAGCAAAAAGTTCTTTTTTGTAGAGAACCCCTGCATTTTTCCTAGCCTATATTTATTGAAATAAATGATACAGTTTTGCTTTGTTCCCGGAGCTTACATTTAACAATTTTTTAAACTAAATTCTTAAATACACATGTTCCAAAGTGTAATAGAGAACTCATAGTTCCATAGTTACAGCATAAATTTCCTCCATTGATCCTTTCAATAATAAATTGGGACGCTGGAATCCTCAGAGGACTGTTTCAACTGGCCTTTGGATCTGGGATTGTCTCATTGTAATATCGTTGGTAATTCTCACTTGTATCACTCTCTTCTAGGGGAATTCTCAGATGGCACATCCTCTTCCTCTCTAACCCTTAGTGTTTGAGAAAGATAAGGCTGCCATGACTGGCTGATTTTTTAAAAAATACATTTTATAGTGTCTGGATATTGGGTGTGAGAATTACCTTTGTAGTCAACCTAGATCACAAATGGTCTGAGTCAAAAGGAGGAATGTGGGTGGGGTAAGACTTAGAGAGAGAGAAGAGAAGACCTTGCAGTCTTCCATTATTTTGTCACAGTAACTTTACATTAAGAGTAGTAGTATTACTCATGATTTTGTTTCCTCTGGGCTACCTTGCAGGACTGAAAGGCTGGATAGAGTTGAGATCTGTGACTAATGGAATCAAGACTTCCTCAGAGAAAAAAATATTTTTAAAAGAGCAAATCCCTTTTTTCTTAAAATATTCCCATACAAAACATTCAGCAGCAAAGCAATAAAAATATAACATTGTTCCAATTTCCTATTGAAAAGATGTAAAGGGTTTTTCCAATTCAAAAGCAACATAGTTATTGAACTTGTACAGAAACAAAAGATAAGGCACATACTATATCTGTCTTTCAGAGACAGTTTTCCTGAAACAGTGAAAGAAGACAGCCTATAATAAGCAAAAATAAAAATAAGGAAGAATCTGGTAGTACCATTTCTGACCACAGATTTTATTTAAAGGCTTCCAGATTCCTGGGGATTCCAGCAAGTTGATTCTTTAGCCTCCATTCCCAGCTGCTACCCTCATTTTAAAAATACACTTTTTTCATCTACTGGTAGCAGGAAAGGAGTGGTTTGGAGATAATTTCCTTGAATATGTGATTTCAAGCTATGTATTAGTCACTTTGAATGTTGACTGAAATGTGGTTCCTAATTAAAAAAAGACTATTTGTAGTTCCGAGTTCAGCTGCAGGGTCATTGATATTCCCTGAGCTTGGTTGTTTTCTTGCAAATGTTTCATTACCCAACTAGGTAACTAGAAGGGAATGAGTTTTGCTCTCTTTAATTACCAGTGGCTTGCCCTGTCAACCCCCAAGACAGAACAGGCCACCAGTATATAAAAAGAGAGCAAACCCCACTACCATCTAGCACTGATGATGTTACCTAGTTGGGTAATGAAACATCTGCAAAAAAACAACCAGGCTCAGAGCATCAAGGATCTCATGATTCCTAATAGAGATGTGACTAATCCCATACTGCTTCTACAAGTCAGTGTGGCTGGCTTTCAGTTTATTTGGGTGTGGGTTGTGTGCTCTCTTGCATATTACAGTAATTACTAAGCGATATGATTTGTAGAATTGTATACTTTCTAATAATAAAGCAATTGCAGTGAAGTAAATCACAATTAAAGGTGAACAGACTCCTTGGTTGTGAGCTCTGTGCCTTGTTTTTGTTCCAGCCTCTCAAACGGAGGTTTCAGAGGCTTTTTTCAGCCTCTGAAACCTCAGTTTCAGAGCGTGGATGGGGCCACATGTGTTGTATAAGGCACACCCAAATTTTCATCCTCTTTGGGGGGGAGGGGAAGTGATGCTCTGAAAAATATGGTGTGTGTGTGTATGTATATATATATATATATACACACACACATACATGCCATGTATTTACTGTATTTACTACTTGCCTTGCTTTGTTTCCTAGCATATACCCACAACTTCCCTCCTGCTGCCCGAGCAATTGGCTTTTCGTACGTACTGCACAGAACTTAACCAAGAAAAGCCCACAAAGCCAGATGGTCATGAGACAGATTCTCCTTACAAAGAAATGCCATGGAAATACTTGGAGAGTGAAGGTATGCATGAATAGAGGTAGAAAGGAAGAGTTTTTGTAGGTCTAGAATCTGATGAAAAATGCAGTTTATTGAGTAGGTGTTTTTTGTGTAAATTTGTCTCGTTTTGGTTACATAACAAATCATGATTAAATAACTGTGGTTTACCATAGTGTGTGAAATAAGTGTTTCTGTGTTTACAAAATGCCTATAGCAACAAAGATCAACAATGAGATTTCTTAATATGTTACATCTACTCACACAGTATGATAGTAAAATAACAGGTAGTCTTTGACTTATGTTAACTCAGTTGTACCCTGCCTGGTACATGCCCACATTTTAGACAGACACCAGTTGGCATTTATAGCCTTTCCTGGTGCCCCAGGTTCAAATGACCATGATTTATAACATATTTGCTGAAAACTGGTGCTTTCCACTTAACAGCCAGGGTGTTTGTTTAAAGACTGCAGATTTATTTAATAACCATAGTGATTCACTTAATGACCACTGCAAAAAAGATAAAATTTTGTCACACGTGAAGACCTGCTTTATGACCATCACGAAGTACAACTAATGGGCACTAAGTAACTAATGGGCACTGTAAGTCAAGGAGTACCTTCCTAAAAAAATAAAAATGAGCAAACAAATCGTATAGTTACATATCTTCATTTCTACTTAGTGACAGTATAATTAAAGATCACTGCAATTGTACCTTTGCCCTCACCAGAGTTAATTTCTGAGTACTCTTCAATCTGGAATAGCAGCACTATAATCGAAACTCCTCACTTAGCCTGAGGAGCCCAAGTACTCGTTCTTCCAGAGAGAAAGAATGTGAATGAAAGGATCATTCGTACTACCTTTGTACTGTTCGTTTTTAGTCGGCTGTAAACCGCCCCGAGTCTTTGGAGAGGGGGGTATAAAAATCTAAATTAATAAATAATAAATAAATACTTTAATTTTCTTGAGGCAAAGGCAGGGAATCTGATATGTAACATCATATGAGAGTACAAAGCTCATTCAAATACACACACACACACACACACAAAGCTCATTAAAGAATTTTCTTAGTTTTTAGGATGAGATAATGTGTTAAAAGTAGATTTTGCACACAATTCAAAACATGTTTCATTTTGAATCTGGAATGGGCTATTGTCATCTGGAACCTTTTTGGGTGAGGCTCAGTGTGGAAGATTGAGCACCTTTTGGTTAATTCTAGGTTTTACACAAAACAAAACCTGGAAGGATCCTGAATGAATTTATAGGATGCATTTGAATATGAATCACTGGCCAATTATCCCATCCCTGGAATAATTCATACATACTATAGAACATTTTGCACAGTGTTACAGTATAGGTATTTTATGAGCTTTCTTGCCAAAGTTGTAAAGTGAGTAACCCAATTGTTAAGGGAATCTGGCATCCCCATTGACTTTGCTTGTTAGAAGGTCACAAATGGTGATCACATAACCCTGGGACACTGCAATCATCATAAATGCATGCCTGTTGCTAAGTGTACATTTTTTGATTATGTGGCCAGCAGTGTGAAAAACAGCCATAAATCAATCTCCGCTGTTTTAACTTTGAACTTACCACCAAAAGTGGTAAGTCATTGACTACCTGTGATGTGAGTGTTTTGTTTGGCTTAGGAAGCCCAGCAATTGTGAGTAAACAAGTAAACATAGGGTTGTGTCATGTAATAAATCCTCAGGCGGTTTCATTGCTCATGTTTACATGTTTATAAGCTGAAAGCTGCTGCTGTGGAATGCTGCATTCCAGAAAGATGGAGAGATGGACATACAGATAGTCCTGTATGAAGAGTCTTTGCTTTATGGAACAAAAGTTCCACACCTATTCATTTCACTCATTATAAGTTTGTTTTTCCTTTATGGAACAACACATAAAAGAATTTTGAGGTAGTCCTCAAACCTGTTCTGTTTCAGCATATTTTCGTAGTATCCTAGTTTGCTTTCCCAGTTTCCTGGATCACTTTAATCTTTTCTGGGCTGGGCCTATTCATTTCTCCTTGGCTTCCTTCCAGGTGAGGCTGGATAAAGGGAAGACATATGCCTAGTTTAAGGGATGCTGATAATCAGAAGACAGCAGAGCTGTCTTAAGTGGGCAAATGGTCTTGTTTAGTATAAAACAATTCCTTCTGTTGCTATAGTGTGCAAGTCACACAACCACGAAAATTGCCTACTCATAATGTTTCCTATTCCCTAGTATCAAAGAAACTAGATATATAGGATTACCTATAAAATGGATTCATTTGGTAAACTCAAGCCATGGTCTTTTCAGTGGTGGCCACTCCTTTGTAAATTTTTCAAGGCATATAGATAAGATCATATCAGGTCTGACTACATATAAGCAAAACTCAATTTCTTTATTATTTCCATTAAGATACATTCATTTAATGAGCTTAAATTACTATATATTTCATGTCAACAGTCTGGGATAATACCAACATTTATTGTTAAACAATTTGAGAGTTGGATTAGTCAGTCCTGAGAAAGTGAAGCATAAGAAAGAAAGTTAAAATAACTTGCCTTGATTCTGTTTGGTGTAAGAGGGGACAAAGGGACACACTGCTGGGTTTTCAAAATTTCTGTTCTCATATGCTGCAACTATAAAATAGCATTCTTGGAATCCTTGAGCTGTTTTCTGACCTGACCTACTACAAAGGGTTGACAGTATATATGGGATGGTAACTTATTGCTGAATGTATACTGAACATATTTGTAAAATGTTAGGTATAGGCCATAATTTTCTTTTCCTTTCCCCTTTAGAATACATAAGTAAATATGGCAACAATCCCGTCTGGTTTGGGTACAGGCGTAATTTCAAGGGTCAGGTTCCACCACAGAAAACCCGGAAGATGTGCATTGTGAGTACATTCTGTTTATGTAGGTGACTGAACCCAAATAACTGAGCATAGTATTTGTTAATGCTTATAGCAATATTGTCTGTGTGTCTTTCTGTCTTTTTCTTTCTTCCTTTTCTTTCCTTCTTCCTTCTCTTTCCATAAATAACTCAAGGTGGTGAACATACTCCTTCTTAATTTCTCCACACCAACAACCCTTTGAGGTAGTTTGGGCTGACAGCTGACATTCATGCCTAAGGCAGGACTAGAACTCATGGTATCCTGGTTTCTAGTATCCCGGTGTGTTCACCAAACTGGTTTTCTTTAATTTGATAAGTAGTATAAAAAACAGTAAAAACTGTATGGACAGTTGGATAAGAGGTAGCATATCGGTAATTTGTACTTGAAGGAATATTTCAGGCTTAAGGGATCAGTTGTGTGTGTTTTTATTAACTGTATGCAGTATTGCATAGTTTTTCCTCGAATGTACCATCTTTTTCTCTTGGAATAGGCTAATCTGAGTATTTGGGGAGGAAGGGGCACATTCTTACTATAAAAATTGTAGGAGCTCCTGAAACCATTGAGTTCAGATTCCTCTTCAGTGGAAGAATCCTAATCAATTTATCCTGTCTGGTTCCTGCTTGAACCAATCAGGATGAATCCATGGGGAGGCCAATTATTGTCAAACCAGCTTCTTGTTGTTTCAGTGGGACTTGTCCCAAAATACAGAATTATGGATTTTTGTTTATAATAAGACGTTAAACACCCATTGCATTCTGGGACAAGGACAATCAGTCTTCATCTTAGATTATGTGATATTATATAGTACAGGGTTTTAACATTGTTTACCTTGGTCTCTTCTTTGCTGAACATTTACAGTTCCTTCAATTTCTGCTCGTGAGAAAATTCCCAATTTTCTACTGACCCTTGAACTTGTTCCAGGTGTTTAAATGTTTCTTAGAATTGGGTGCCTAACATGAGGCACTTTATTTTAAGTAATTATGATGAATGGGACATTTATAGCATTTTCTTCTCCTAATTTTTTACACAATAAATTGTTTTGTTCTGTCTGTACTTATAGAGAAAAGGTCATGTCTGTGGGAATCCCTGTCCCATCTGTAGAGATCAACATCTGTTTTTGGATTATAGGGTAAGAATTATGGGATTTTTTTTCTCATATTTTAGTTTAAATATACCTAACTTACCTGAAAGTCCTCAGAATAGAGATGCAAACATAATCCATAGATGAAACAGAAAAAAAGAAGCTACAAATAATATAAACAATATAAAATATAGGCAGTTCTGTAGCAGTTGGACATAAGAACTGTAAGGGCAGCATTAAAATGTTAATGAAAAACAATTGCCACAGCACCTACAAGCTAACTGGATGAACTTTTGACGGGAAGTTTGAAAGACTGATGCCAGTGCAGAAACAATTCTGATCTATCTTGCCATCAATGATATTCAGGCAGCAACAAAAGTGTTAGGAATTTAATAAATAAAAACAGTGACATTGGTCATATAAACCATGTTTCCTTTTCTAACTGATGAATAAAATTAGGCATGCCTTTTCATGTTACAGAATGTGAAGCTCCTTGAACAGTTTATCTGCCCTCATTCAAATATCATCCTTGATGCAACCCATACAGGTAACAAAGCTATTGCATTTCATGCCATAACTCCATTTAATTTCCTGTCCCAGTTATTCTCTTTTTCTCCTTCTCATTTATGTAACTATTCTTGTTCCTCCTGCTGTCCCCCTATTCCATACACAATGTTATTGCTGGTCACTTTTGCATTCATTTGCAGCAACCATTGTATTTTCCAAAACCTTATTTTAGAAACTCTCCCAGTTGGTTTGCTACTCTCCAAGCAAGATGCCAGGGCTTTGAAGAGACAGCATTTTAGTACATCTCAATTCAAAACCACAGGACATGTTGTGGGAATAGATAGCACACACAATAAAGTCCCTGAATGTAAATCAGTCTAGAATTCACACAGTACGTACGTAACCTTTAATGTACTTGGTCCTGCTGATTTGAGCATCTGCGAACAAGCAGGCTAGACTTAGAGGCCAAGGATTTATCAGCAGTACAGGAAGTTGCTGAGTTGTTACTAAACGAGGATTCAGGTACAGGGTTTTTTTTTTACCACAATGATCCCTTATAAATGAAACATATTTTCTCTTGCATCACAGGTGTGTGTAGAATGAAGTTTAAGGCACTAGTCAAAGCCATTGATCAAGCTCAAGACACTGGTGAGTAGCATTAAATTGGGTCTTGAGAATAAGGCAGAGTTCAGTAGAAGGCGGCAAGTGATTTTATTATACGTTTTGGAGCTTTCAGAGCATCCAAGGTGAGGATGGGAGTGGCTCACAGAAGGCATGCACACCCCTTCTTACTATTTCTTTACTTTAACCATATCTTTTGCATCCAAATTTCAGTGGCATGGTCTTGGAGTGCTTTGGAGGTTGTAGATAGGAATGCTGCCTGTCTTCCCTCACCCATACAAAAAGCCATAAATTATCCACCCTAGGCCATGGTTTACAAGCTCACTCAATTCATCGGATATGCTAAGACCAGGCTCTCCCCAACCTTCCATTAGATAGAAGGTGTGAACTAAATCAATCATGGTCTTCTTTCTGATATGTTTTGTTTGTGCCTCCTTTGTCAGGACTTCTACCAGTTAGCACTCCCTTGATTTCTTTCCGAGATGTGGATTGGAGCAACCAGCATCCAGCTGTTTCCAAGACTCCTCCATCACCAGCTCTGTGTAACAAAACATCATGGTATCACTGGTATGACTGGCAGCAGCCTCCAGAGAAAAAAATTAAACTATTCAGGAGGATTTACAAGGATTACCTGAAAGAAGAGAGCAACCTTTCATAAACCAAGCCAAAAAAAGGCAATTATGTCATTCCCAATGAAGTCTCTTAACTGATCCTTAAAATTCTCTAAAGTATATAGTTCAGCAGTTAGATGACTGCTGTCTATTATTTCCTCCAAAAGGACTTCTAAGTGTCAGTAAATTGAATGGGATTACTGATGATTCTGTTGATTGAAATTTGCTGGAAACACCTGGCTGAATGGGGAGGGGGAATTATAGGGCAATGGTAAAACAACAACCCAAAAAACAATAAAAAGCTATTTGATGTGTGTATCAAGAGCGTGATAGGGTTTTCATTTTACAATAAAACCTGGTTTTGTTAAAATTGGTTGCTGTTGGATGGATTCATGCAAAAGTTGAACAGATTGGCTCACCACACCACCCTATGGTTTAGTACAGGGGTCTCCAAACTAGAGATAATACAGAACCTTCAAGGTAATTTTGTGGCAGTTGCTTTGAATCCAACAAGTATCTGCAACTTTAGCAATTTGTAAAAAATGCTGGGTTCAGTGTAGCTGCTGACTGTGCATCTGTTTTTAAAAAAGCCAATAGCATGTTAGGAATAATGATTGAGGTTAAAAATAGATGTAATTATCCTAATGCCTAAAGGTAACATTTGTATAACCACATCTAGAATATTGTGCACAATTCTGGTCACACCTCAAAATGGATATAGACAAATTTCAGAGGAAGGCAGCTAGGATGATCAAAGAGCTGGAGTGGCTTCCTGATGAGGAAAGATTAGAACACATCGCCCTTTTGGTTTGAAAGGAGTTGGATGTGGTGACACATTTGAAGTTTACAAAATTATGAATGTGGGGAATATTAGAATCTGCAGTCATCCAATAAGATGGAGTCCTGGAAGAATCGGGACAGACTAAAAACTATTTTTTAACCTGAAGCAAAATTAGCTTTGAAATTCACTGCCACAAGATGAATTGCTAGCTTGTCGGACTCTCCAAAAAGGGATTGAATCAAATCACCTAAGTCACCTGTTCTTTACATAGATGGCAGTGATTGCCTCTTGCAGGCCACCTGCTGGAAGACTAGTGGGTTCCCTTGAATAGTTGGTTACTCCTTTTGAGAGAAAAACTGCTGAATTACATGGGCCAGGAATCTTAATTTAAGGATTGAATGAAATCCCTGAATATCCAAAATGCAGGATTTCAAATGGAGAATTTATCACATTGATGAAAATGTAATTGTTAAGTTACTGGCCTGTTTAAATATTTATAAAAGTCATAAGGCCTCAGTTCAATTTAGAAATATATTCAAAAATATATGAAGGATTCTCTTAATCTAAAAAGTCAATAAATGCAGTGTATTCTGCAAATTGTTAAAAGTCTGAAATGATCAAATGACATGCTTATGTTCTTATGGGTCTTCATCTCAGTAAAATATATTTGATCTATAGAAACCAAAATTTCTAGACCTGTCTTAGCGCAAACCCAATTGAGACTTTGCCCAGTGTCTCAGCCCTAGGAAAAATGACAAGCCTCTGATGAAAATGTTGCAAAGAAAATGGAATTGCCAGGAATCAAATAATTTTGATTTCTTCCCTAGGATATTTCAATTTTTAAGAAAATATATTACACAATATATTAAGAACCTAGGACAATCAGTGTACATTTTTCTTCTATTTATACCATAAAATCATGCTGAGAAAGCAGGAAATATAAGATTGCTGTCAGAAATTTATTCTTAAAAAGTTAGCAGAGAACAGGATGTTCACATAAGACACATGCAGAGTATCTAATAAGGCAGAGCAATGAACAATGTAATCTTGCATATTTAACCATTAAATTGATGGCATTTTAAACATTAGTCTTTCCAGCTGAGAACTGACTTCCTCAGTGATTATTTCTCAATACACATGTATAACTTTGGTCATCCTGCAATTTTAGATATGTATAAAAGGAAAGGACAACTGAGTCTTAACAGAGACAGATCAGTTGGTGGTGCAACTGGATAAGCAGTCCAAGCAGCTTGTAATGAATCCACAATTGGCTCTCTACTTTGCAATCCTCCTCAATTTAGGAAGTATTGGTGTTATAGCCAGGTTGGTTGTAGGAGTTAAGGCAGGGGTGTCAAACTTGATTTCATTGAGGGCTGTATCAGGGTTGTGTTTAACCTTGGGGGGCCCGGTGGGTGTGGCCAGCTCAACCACTCATGTTGGGAGCACCTGTGGTAGCCCCGTGGGACTGTGGGGATCCTCCTGCAGTCCTCTGCCAGTGAAAATGGCCCTCCCAAGCTCTGTTTTTGTTGGCAGAGGGCTGCAGGAGGCCATCGCAGCTAAAAATGGAGTTACTCCCACAAGCTCCATTTTTGCTGGCGGAGGCACTGTGGGCTGGTTCTTTGCTATTTCCAGGGTGGCCCCCGGGACAAGATCTAAGCATCCAGCGGGCCAAATCTGGCCCATGGGCCTTGAGTTTGACACCCCTGGATTAAAGGCATCAGGCTAGACACCAAGAAATGAGAGCTCTAAGTTTCCTTAGACATGAAAGCCAGCTGATGTCTTTTCCAAAACATGCTTTTTCCAAGTGGACTTTCTGGTTTTTCTTTGAAGTTTTGCTTCTCATCCAAGAAGCTTCTTCAGCTCTGGATGACTGAGAATCTGCAGACATTCAGCTGATGATCTCTCTCTCTCCCTCTTTCCTTCCACCTTCCCCAACCAAGGGTGAAATTCATTTTTTTTCTACTGGTTCTGTGTGCCTGGCTTGATGGGCGTGGCAGGGGAAGGATACTGCAAAATCTCCATTCCCACCCCACCCCCAGCCAGAGGTGGCGTTTGCCGGTTTTTCCGAACTACTCAAAATTTCTGCTACTCCAGAAAATGCTGGATTTCATCCATCCCCCCAACCCACCTCACAGGGTTGTTGTGGGGAAAGAGGAAGTTGTATTAGATACGTTCACCCACTTGATTTATCTGTAGTATGATGATGATGATGATGATGATGATAATAATAATAATAATAATAATAATAATAATAATAATAATAATAATAATAAT
>JANHFP010005545.1:19788-31181 GCA_032468135.1 Calamaria suluensis | reverse complement strand
CTCAGGCCTCCGGGTCTCACACTGCTAGACTTCGAAATGGAGTTTCTGTCCGCGGCAAGCAGGGATGAAGGAGGAGTTGACCTGAACTCTTTGGACAGTGTCCAGAAGGTTTGAGGCAGTATATGCATTGCTGGATCGGGCCTAAAGTCCTCCGCTGTAAGCATAGCTGGGCTAGAGAATTCTGGGAGTTGAAGTCCACAAGCCCGAAAGTGGCCAAGTTTGAAGAGCTCTATCATAGCCTTTCAAACTTCACGGAGGGTGCACGAAACATGTGTACCTTCTCTTTGGTGTCCTAGGCTGTATTTGAGTGTGCCAGCACTTTTCCTCCCTCCCTCCCTCCTTTCCTTCCCTCCTAAGGTCTGGGGGGGGGTGAATTTTTTTTCTTGTTTTCCTCCTCTAAAAACTATGTGCGTATTATGGTCAAAGGAGTCTTATAGTCTGAAAAATACGGTAATATATGTTTCTCTTCAGTGTTGCCCTTCTATTAACAATTGACAGGAATATGAAATATTTGCAGATCTCTCTCTCTCTTTGCACTTATTGATTGTGCATACAAGGGAATCCTCTGGAAAAATTTCAATTGTAGTGCTGCTGGCTGAAGGATGCAAAAGAAATGGACATAATTTACAGAATCAATAGCTGTATCAAAAATGTAAAAGAACTGCATCAAAATCAATTCCATATATTGATAAGTTTAAATTATTTCACAGTTCTGTGCTATAATGGCACACAGTTGCCTCAAGGTATCTACTGTACTAGGAAAGCAGCAAGAAGCTATCACCTACCTCTTGTAACATGGAACAAAACATCACAGAACAAATTAAAATATTCTGGATTTTATTGTTTAAATTAATGATGGTGCTTAATAATAACTTCAGCTGAAATTTGGCAAGAGTTTGGAATCCATTAATCCCATGTTCATGAACAGCATCCTTAGATGGCTAATGACTAAATGTAATTGAACTTGGATATGTATGTAATTCCAAACTGCTTCAGTAATTCCTTCATTAGTGAGACAAATATGGTAATAAAATGTTATCCCACTGAGTGATGCTATAATTTTCCTGAAGTTAAAATGAGAACTTTGGGGTATTTTACATTAAAACCATATCCCATGATTTTCAACAATAATTAATGGTCTACTTTTCCTTTTATTTTTCCATTGAGGGGGTCTGTTAAGCATTGCCCAAGTCAGTGATTGATGACAACATACTGTGAACATTTCTAGTTGCTGACTAATAAGCATAAAAAACCTAATCACCACCTGAGGAGTATGTTATTTTTTCATATATTAGAAACAAACTAAATCAGTACATAATTTCTACATAGTGGAGGTGAACTCTCAGTACCTCTAAAAGCTCTTCTCCCAGAATGCTATAAAATCTGGCTGTCACCACCTAAACAGTATTTGCACTTAGAGGTTCCTTCTAATATGAAGTATCATTCTGGAAGGAATTATTCCAAAGGGAGCTGATATGTTATATAATTAACAATGTGTAAACAAGATACAAATCCATGTTTTTTTCATGCAAATGAAAAGGGGAAGATTTTGAAAGTTCCAATTATTTTATCACCTGTGTCACTATAGGTTCCAATTGTTGCTAATTTTATGTGTTTGCCTCCAAGCTACTTAAAACAACTATATCTAATTCATATCTACTTGTTAGTTATCCACATATTTTAAAACCATATTCACCACTATAACCATTGTGAGAAATAAATAAATAAATATGAATAAAAACAGCATGAGACAAGTTGGTTAGGCAGTTTTTTTATCGTTGAGGTAAAAATTACCATATTGAGATGAAAGAGCGTTTAGATGGGCTCTAAAGTAATGGCTACTACATTACTGGAAAGAGGAATATATAAAAGATTAGTGACAGAACTTCAAATAACATCCGTCAAATGAAATGGAAGAGTTAAAGATATATGTCTGTATAAATTTTTCTCTCAATAAATGGAACATCTTGAGAAACAGTAGTAGTGCTACTTGTTCCCAAAGATTTCAATTAGCTATTGCACTGGATGGCAGATTGTCAAGGAAGAGATGGCTTTATGCTTTTTTAAAATTTCTCTCTTTTCTTTAAAATATCAGGAAAAGTCCCAGCTTGTCATGTGAAATGGTGTGAAACTGTTGAATTAGTAGTGATGATGCAGCCATGGAAAAGCAAAACATCTGTTTCCCTTCCACACTGATGAGTTTTCTTCCATGTGGTGAGATTTAATGAAAGAGTGTTGAGGTTTCATCATGAGCAGTATGAAAGACAAACATTCATTATTTATAATTAATTTTATTAAATCTCTTGCAACAGTCATAAGTTGATTCATATTTTGCCTAACACACTTCACCGTCTACTATATAAACTCTCTTACAAATACATATTAATTTATAAGTTGAGAGCAAGAGGACTTCAGTTCATCTGAAAAGATTAAAAGCAAGAGTAATCCCTTTGAAAAAGAAATTTAGTCTGCAGTATAAGACGTTCTGAACTACCATTTATATGAAAATTTATGAGACAGTGCAAAATACATGCAGTCCACTTGCCATAAATTCTATTTATATTTATTGAGCAAATAATCATATCATTATCTCTGTCTGTTGGTTTGTGTGTCTGTGTGGGAAAGAGGGAGACAGAATGAGGTATGGTAAACTATGGGATAAAAGCTGCATAGGGAAATGGCAAAATGATAAATAATTGTCGATTCCACCAACCCTGAATTCTTCAAGTGCAATATTTGGATGAATTTCAAATATTTTAAATTTCCAGTCTGATTTGCACTAGGTGGGTTAACAATTGACACATTATATTGTATGTATATTACTAGCTCATAAAGATGAGAATTTATGTATTTTCTTGATTTCTTCTAATGTTTCATTTAAAGGAGAAATACTTTTAGCTAGAAAAAAATATTTAGTGAAATTTGTTATAATCTGAGATAATATGCCCTGCTACTCTGATTAAATGTGTTTAAAATATTAGTTTGTTTGTTTATAAATAAAAACTGAAAATATCAATTACAGTTCAATTAGGTGATTATATTGGGCTGCACTAATACTATTATGGTGGCTACAGTCACAGAGATTTGTGAGACATGATGGAGCTAGAGATGGATGAGAGTCAAAAGAGTCACTGAAAGTTTGGTCTGGTACTAAGAATAAAAGAAATGGAAATGAAGCTGAAACCTGGAATATAGAAGAAGGCATAGGAATTGTTGATTGTTGTCTGAAGGCCATTCCATGTGCTAGATGATATTAAAGGATATTAAAAAGGTAAAGGTTTCCCTGTCCAGTTGAGTCTGATTCTAGGCTGTGATGCTTATCTCTGTTTCTTGGCTAAAAGAGCCAAAAGACATTTTCTGTGGTATATATATAGCACTTGAATCTCAAACATGGACTATCAGCTTTCCACATAACAAGCACAGTGTCTTTAACCACTGAGCCACATTGCTCCCTTTAAAGGATAAAGAATATTTCATGGCTTTACAGATAATCCTTGACCTAAAACCATTTGGTCAGTGATCATTCCAAGTTATGAAAACACTGAACAAAAGATGGTTGCAAGCAGTCCTTGGAGTTTTGGCTGTCCTAACACCCCTGCAATCATGTGATTATGATCCAGCCGTCCAGCAACATGTTCACCTTTATAACTGGTTGCCAAGCACTCCTGAAATCATGTGATGTCATTTGCAGACTTTCCTAACATTTTCCCCTGAAAGTCAATGAGGAAGTAAACAGGGAAGATCAATGTTGATGGAATAGTTATCCACCTGTACACCCCCCCATCAGTCTGTGTTCATACCACTCTGGTCAATCACAAACCACCACACCCTTCCTCTGTGAACCAAGCTCTTCTTGCACATTCTTCACATACTCATGCATCTTCCATAATCTATATAGTAACTTGTGCACTTCCTTAATGCAGTACTATTCAGGGAGGGTTGGAGAGGGCGTGCAAGATGGTGTTTGAGAAGTGCAATATGCATCACATGTTCATAGAGGGTGAATGAAAGGTATAGGACAAGGAGAGGATGCAAAGATACACAAGAATGTGATGCAAAGTATATAAAGTGCTGGACAGATCATGGAAGGTACTCAATTGTAAGTACTAGTTCTAACAATCACTGAATAATTGCACATTAACTAAGGGCTACATAAACAATAAAATAAAGAATTGTAAATCAGATACAACTTAAGAAACTTAACAGAATATATGAAAAATGAACTCCAATTATAAGAACAGGAGGCAGAAAGATTATACACAAATAAGAGGTAAAGAAAGAATACACAATGCTTGTATTCTTACTCTGTGTCCTGCTGGCAAAACTGCCTGAAGCGCACAGCTATGGCTCAACAAGTGAATTTCTCCTCAGAAGAAAATAATTCCATGTGTCAGCCAGAAAGAAGAATGAGAATAAATGAGCAAAAGCTCCCAGCATGAGACCGGAAGAACAACCGATCAGGCCAGCAGAACTAGAATGCCAACAAAGAGCTGGTTGAATTTGGAAGTGACAACAAGTAAATCCAAAAATATAAATTGCCAGATGAATTTCTGCAAGGAAAAGCAGCTTTCCCAAAGAAAGAGTTGGATTGTGCTGCATATATAATATGTGTCTGAAAATGTATTGTCCCCTTAAGGAAAATGTTGAGCTGGATGAGGGAAATATTGAACCAGCCTCTGGATAGTGATATTTCAATAGATTGAGTTCAATGGTTATTGTTGGGTAAATTTGGGCTCCTACCTTTATGTATCTGTATCAAACTAGCTATACTTTTGCACTGTTTTGTATAAACACAGTAATAAAGGGGAAAAACTATTAAAACCTGTGGCTATGAATGAAAGATAACAATGTAAAGTTGTTTTCTGATCCTAAGCAGAAATGTCCTAATGTTAGGCACAGGAAATCAGGAGCCAGGATAGCATTACATTACAAGTTTATTTCATACTACCTATTCACAAGGATCTGATCTACAAATGGCAAATTAGGGCCATATAAAAGTCAACAGGTTTCAAGGGGAGATGGACTTATGTCTCTTATGAGGCCATGGAAACTGCAACCTGATGATGTGTTTAACCCTGCATTAGGGCTCAGTCTGGTTATCTCTTGCAAGAGCTATTATTCTATCTATGGTGGAATGAATATTCCCTGATGGTTGGAAAATTCACAGGAGGATTCATTAAAGTGTTTTGGGTAATGTCAGCCTCATCTATGAATATAATAACTGTTTTATTTTCTCTCTCTTTCTGACTCAATCTTATTAGAAGTGTCTATTGTATGCTCTCTTTTTTGAATACTGTGTCTTAGGTGGATTTTGGCTGTCATGTAGATTGAAGTGGGAGTGAAATTTAATTAACAGGGATGACGTATGAGGAACTGGGCATCGAGCCACTGAGATCTAACCGCCAAAAGTAACATACATTACTTGATGAATTGTTGGAAGGAAGTGACCTCTTCAGACCTCCAAGCCCACATGTCTGATGGATGTGCTAACATTGGACTGTGTCAAGATGAAGGTGGACGTTTGCCTCAGATACTATAAAAGACTCAAATCATTTCAGGTTCTTTATTCGTGGCTTTGTAATTCATTTGAGAAATCCCTATTATGGCTCAGTAAAAGTATGAACAATGGAATTGTTTCAGTCTGTTTCTTTCCTGACATAATAGGCAAATGAGACTCTGACAGGTAAGAATTATAAAGGGAACAGATAGAAAACTTCCCCATACCTGTGACTTACCCTTGGGGAGGATTTTCTTGAACTCATGACTAATGGCTATAAAAAACATTAACAGGGCTTATGATAAAACAACTATCATAAAAATGCAGAGAAGTATATTCGTTTGTAAAGGCAGAAACAGATTATCTATATTCTATTCAAAAATATGCTTTACTATATTTCCTATTCATATATATTGTTATCTGTAGCAATAAAAGGGAAAAGCAGATGCTGTCAAAATCTGAGAGAGAGCATTAGAATCATGGATCTTATCAAGGTCTGCCTAACCACATACTTTCAACAGACAAAAACATAAACAAATCAAATCAGGAATAACCTTTTTCAGGTCTCTTAGTAGAGGGAATAATGCCTCAAAATGATAGCATTCCCACACATACAACCCAACATGAGAATCCGGTAAATATATGATACCTTTGTCATAATGAAAAAGGACCAACTGGATAGCATATGTGAAAACATCAAAATCTTCAAACATGTAAGACAGGGGAAGGGTGGAAGCCAGGGGTCCCCATGGGAAGAGGGGAAGGGGTATCTCCCAGAAGGCTGAGATCCCAGGATAAAAAATAATGATTGAATTATATAGCTGGAAGGTGAAAGTGATAATATGTAAAGTGGAGTTTATAAAAATTTAATTATATACCTAAAGTTTGCCGGACAGGAAAGATCCGGCAGAAACTCAACAGACTATTAAAAATTTAAATTTTGTATTATACAGTAAGATGACCTTTGATATTATATATAGAGTGAACTTAAAGGTTATTATAAGTTTAAGATTAATATTTGATACATTGTATTTTGTTTTATACTTGAATTATATAATCTCGAATGACAGCTGCGATACTAAAATGGTTTTTATATCCAAATACCTTTTTCCCAATTATCTGTAAAAAACCCAATATAAATATATCTTCAAAAGTATAACATTCATAAGAGAAGAAGAAAACAACATATATTCTCATCAATACAGAGTGATAGCAAACTAGAAACAAAAGTTTATTGAAAAACTATCCCACACCAACCAAGTGCTCTATTACCAAAGTAATAGGCATCTTTCAAGAACTGTATAAGAACACAGGGATGGAATGCTGACGGTTCAGGCCGGTTCAGGCAAACCCAAACCGGTAGTAAAAAAAATGCTACTGGTTCGCCAAATGGGTAGTAATATATATATATAAAAAAATTCCAATCATCAGCTGAGCAATGTTTCTCCAGAACTGGTTATTAAAAATGTTTAAAAAGGGGGGGGGGGAGTTCCCACAATTGTGTGTTGCTGAGCTGATCGTTAGAATTTTTATTTATTTTTTACTTTTTAGGCATTTTTTTTACTACCAGTTTCACTGAATACGAGTAAAAAAATTAAAAAAAAATATTTAAAAAAGTTAAAAAAAGGGTTCCAAATATTATTCAATTACTTAGAATTAGAGATTTAAACTAATATTTCAGATTGGAAATTGCCTTCTATTTTTCCAATAAATATAAAGGGCACTCTAGATATTTTATAGGTAATTATTTAATATGGTTGTAAAGAAATATATTAAAACTAATCATATGTAAGTAAAACATCTGGTTAATAATATTATGTCTTTTCCCAAATATTTTCACAGATTTTGCTTGTGGTGCTTCAACCCATGGAAAAATCTGTGTATTGGATGATATAAATATTACTTTTTAACATTTTGTAATCACATTTGTTACCTATTTCATAAGTCTTAATATTAGTATTATAAAGTATAGTCCATATATATTTTTAAACCTTTTTCTGAATTAATTTTTCAAGAAATGATAGTAGGAAGTATATTAACCTGAGGTTAACACACTTTCCCAAGTGGAACTAATGGTACAATTTGATCCTGTGTCAGGTTTAAGTGCTAGTAATAAATTCAGGTGAACATTGCTTTCTGTGACAAATCAGAAGTAATAATATTTCCTTGATCTCATTCTGATCTCCTGTCACTCAAGAGCAAGGTATCTCACGCAGATGGCTCAATTTTTTGAAATTTAACCTGGTTTAGGAAAAGCTGGATCAGCAAGAACACACACCACACAAATACACACATGGTGTTGTAAAATTCATCACATTCTTATGATATTGTGCTTTCAAGCATCTGCCTGAAATACTAATATCTTCCTTTTCCTCTTCTCTAATTATGTGAAATCAAAATCTCATCCTACATGTAATAAAGTGGACTTTGAACTCTGATAGTTTAATTGTACTAATGTAAAATATAAAGAATAGCAGTATAACAGATAGAAAATAAACAACAGACAGTTCGCTACAACAGGGGCCTCCAACCTTGGCAAGTTTAAGCCTGGAGGACAGCAAAGCTGGCTGGGGAATTCTGGGAGTTGAAGTCATCAGGCTTAAACTTGCCAAGGTTGGAGACTCCTGGGCTAGAAAGAGATGAAAGATAATTCACATTATTGCTATAGTTGTTTGTATATTTTATTCCAATACTTAAAAAATAACTTATTCTGAAATGCATATAAAAACATTGCTGTGATGTAAATATTTTTATACACTTCAAAGAACTTGCCATGAAGATATCAGGTATGAAAACCAATGATCATGAAATTTTGTGTTCTTGAATTTTCTACAGTAAGTAATCAGAATCAATTTATTTGTTTAATGTTTAACCTGTTTTCTTAAAAATAAACACATCTGAAGTGGGAAAGCGTACTAAGTTTATATCAAAATAAAAATATAAAAGTAATGATATGGTGTAAAGTACATCATGAAATACCATGTTTCCCCAAAAATAAGACCCTGTTATATATTTTTTGAACCTTGGCCTTATTGTAAGGTGACCAGATTTTTAGATAGCCAAAGCGGGACACCGTCGATGGGGGGGCGTGCGCATGTGCATGGGCATGGCCGTCCTCCCCCTATCGATGGTGTTCTGCTGGCGGAAACCCTCTGTTCCTCCTTCCCTGACTCACCAGATGACAGGATACCGTCACCACAGGGGGGCACGTGTGCGCACGGGGGTGTGGGCATGCCCATTTCCCCCCATTGATGGTGTCCCTACCTTCCTGCTTCCCTTCCTGCCTCCATGAAAGTGGGTGGGGAGGAGAGCGGGTGGGCGTGGCCTCCTCCTTGGCTGCTCTGAAGCATAAAAAAAGTGGGACTTTTAAAAGACGATGTGGGACATTTGCCTAAAAAGCAGGTCTGTCCCGTGAAAAGCAGGACAGATGGTCACCTTACCTTATTGCCGTGTGCTCAAAAGCCCAATTGGGCTTATTATCAGTGAATGTCTTATTTTGAAGAAAACAGGGTAGTTCTTTCCAGACTTATTTTGCAAATAAGTAATTTATTCCAGGGCATCCTGAATGCCATGATGCCTGTTTTCATATTTCCTTTCACCTTTCTCTTTCTCCCAAATGATTATCTATGAGTCTAGGTCTGTGTGATTTCCATTTGATGTTGTAAAAAATGGGCTTTTCTGTTGAAATTTGCTGCAGCCCCACAGATTTGAAGACACTGCAAGTAAAGGGGATGTTGAAACTCCCAGTAGTCCCTATTGAAACCCTGTCATTATTATACAGATGTATTATACAGATGTATTATACAGAAATACTTCAGTATTTGTGTTCGCACAACACAATAAGCCATAAAATTTGATTACCATGAACAATTTCCCCACCAATATAGGCAATGAATACTTCATATTTTGTATTTTCCTGTTGCAAAAAGGGGGAGGGGAATATTTCAAGTCCATTGGGTGAAAGTACAATTCATTTTATTAAGCAGTTTGTTTTGTAAGATTATAATATAGACAATACAGTCTTTAGAATTGAGATTTATTTAATCATGCCTTCTTTTTAGTTATGAAATAATTTTATATATTTAAAATAATGTATTGTTTTTAAAAGAAAAAAATATTGTAATTTAATGAAGCCTGACTTTCATGGGAAAAGGTTCTATGCCAGTAAAATTCCAAATCCATCTCATTCATGCATAAACCTTGAATATGTGTGGGGTTTTTTTCAAATTGGCAGGTCTTTTGAAACAGATAATTTTCATTTTGATCTACTTGGGGAGGGAGGTAATTCCCTTCATAGACACTTTATATTTTTAAAAAATCAGAATAAGCTAGAAACAATGCAATCACTATTGTGATAGAAACCACACCATTAGAAGGGAAGAGAAAAGAAAACAGACGTGCTTCATTGCACAAAGGAAGGAATGTTGGAAATGAATCCCTGAATTGGTGATAGAAAGTAATCTTCATCTTCTTCAGCAATTGTCTGGATTCTCAAGCTTAATTAATACTGCTGGCATCCTCTTCCAATCCCTTTATTTTTTTAGCAGAGAGCAACATTCTTTCGCTTAACCTCTTTTCTCTGGTTTTTCTTTTAATTGCTTCTGCCATTGCCATCTCTCATTTCTAATTCTTGTTATTTTGTTTTGGTAATGGGCAGATATGTCATTAGACCATTTAACCCTAATGTTGTAAGATGTGGGAGGTCTTGTGTATGTGTGAGATATTTACTCTGAGACAGGTTTCTCACAATTCTCGTGGAAGATTTGTCTTTGTTTTTAATTTAACATGTCTCGGTACTTTGACAAGGAAATGCCAGTATGCTGCTCAGTTGTGTGTACAGCTTTTGAAGCACACAGACACAAACCAATTGGCCTGTTAACCTCATCAGTTTGTTGAAACCAATTAAAGTGGTTTTAACCACCACAAACTATATCTGGTGAACTCATTATCACAAGAAAAAAAAGGGACTAGCTAATCAGTTCATTTTCTTGTACATTCAAGTGGACTTTCCCACAACATAAAGAAGAAAGGGATTACAGCTGCCAAACAATTTTTATTTATGATATTATGTTTTTATTTTGTTTTACAAATCATCATAATTTCTTGTCAGGCTAGTTCATTCACATAGTACTATGTTACGGTTCAGAGTTATGTCCAATGCAAACAATATAATTTGCATGAAGATCAGTATACTCTGTTCTTGTCTAAAAATATACAATGAGTTGCCTATAGTATGATAATTAGCCTGTTATCATAGTGAAATTATAGTGAAATTGCATCCATAGCATGTAATGTAGAAGCGTACTCACCTAAGCAAACTATTAAAAACATATATTTCTTTTCATCCTTTTCTTAAAAACATGATCCACATAAATAGATATTTCATATCTGGAAAAAAAAATTAAAAAATTGTGAATTGTCTATTAAAACAATATAAATTAGTTGTTAAAGGTTATTTATAATAGCATTATTTTTTTAATTAGAAATATTTTTTCTAATCTATCCATTATTGAATTTAATTTGCATGCCTTTAATCAGTGTTGATTCCTGGTAACTGCCTGGACAAATCCACACAGTTTTATTGGCAGCACTTTTTGTAATGGTTTGGCATTGCCATCGTCCTGGGGTTAGAAGTGCCAAAGTCATCTAGTGGGTTTTGTGCCTAAGGTAGGACTATAACTCATTATGTTGTGGTTTATAGCCTGGTGCCTTAATCCAGGTCTTAAAATTTCAAGTCTAAATCTACTAGCCAGGCAAAAACCTTACTCTTCACCAGTTGCCCCACAAAACCTTGCCCAGGCCTGCCTCCAACCCACTCCAGGCCCCAACCCACACTGAATCCCACCCCCAGCCCGGCCATCAACCATGCTTCCTTAAAGCGTTTGAAATTACATTT
>JANHFP010005544.1:32229-43158 GCA_032468135.1 Calamaria suluensis | reverse complement strand
GTATTAGAAAAATCTATTAATTAATTGGTTTTTTTATTTCAGTTGAATGTGATTAAAATTATAAATAATAATTCATAAATGAATGTTCAGTTTTAATTCTTTCATCAAAATATAAGTTTCGTGGCTTTTTTATGCTACAATATTAGAACATGTTTTTGGCAACATTCATACCTTGTTCAGCAGTTAGTTGGACTACTGTAATTGGAGGCAATTGGAGGACTGTTATTGGAGGCAACTATAAGCTGCAGCTGCTACAAAATCTGACAGCCAGATCCCCTGAGGGTAACCCTCCCAGGCTAGAAAAAATCTTCCTTTGAAATCTGTTGTAACGTAACATTGGTTTCATTGGTTGCCAGTAGACTTCTGGGCTCAAGTTAGAGTGTGGGTCATTATTTCTAAAGTCCTTTGTGGTACAATGCTAGATATAACAGTAATGCTATGCCAAGTCAAATCTATCCATCCAATCTGGTCATGAAAAGAGTGCATGTAGCAATTCATAAAGTACATGAGGCATGGAATAGTCAATAGTTTGTTTTTTAAACGTAACCCTCATTATCATATATCTACTATGGTAAACCTATTTGGGTTACTGCTCCTATTTGGGAGGCAGAGAAAGGAAGATAGCAGTTAATCAGATGAAGTTTTCATAATGATGACTTCACAACTGAAAATACAACTGAGTTTTCTGTCAATGTAGCAGAAAGAGTACACAGGACTATTTGAACTTTTAGAGATTGGTGAGCATTAAATTGCAGAAAATTAAATTTTAAAAAAAATAGATGGAACAGATTTATATTTGTGGTAAATTTTATATCAGAGCAAATGGGACCAGAACTTGGATAAGAAGTTGGTCTCTTTTTCTTTCTGGAAATCTAAGAAAAATAGTTGACATTCTATAATTAGTAAGAGCAGTAACCCAGCCAACAATACTTTCTCACTAATAGAAAATCAATGTCATTCATGTTTTTAATGTCTATGAATTAACTGTAAATGTTTTGGGTTTTAGATATAATTAAAGAACAAAATAAGGAATTAAGAGGTACGCAGAGGGCTATAGGAAGAGATAGAGCAGCTTTGGAGAGACAAGAAAAGCAACTGGTAAGTGTATCAAATAACTACCGGTAGTTCATTTTCACAGTAAGAGACCAATTTGTAAAATGATAATTTTCTATTCTAAAGCTTTCAAGTACAAATTAACAAATTACTAGTTATGTGTCCATGGCTATTTATTATAATAATTATAATGATAATTGATAAAATACAAATGCAAATAAAGTTAAAATCAGCTTTGTTTTCAATAAATAGGAATCGGAAATAAAGAAAATGGCTAAAACAGGAAACAAGGAAGCCTGTAAGGTTCTAGCAAAACAGCTTGTACAGTTGAGAAAACAGAAAACTCGAACCTATGCTGTTAGTTCAAAAGTTACATCCATGTCAACTCAGACAAAACTGATGAATTCCCAGATGAAGATGGCAGGAGCAATGTCAACAACAGCAAAGGTAGGCAATTGATCCTAACTAGCCCAAGTACTGGGCGTCAGCTAGTTAGGAAAAGACCCTGTCTGAAAATTTAGTGCAGTGTTTTTAAATCTTTTTCATCTCAGAGCTCGCATGTTATAGTCAGGACTTAGGTCACAAAACCAGAGGTCCTGTGACATCACAGGTTGCTGGGACCTAGAAGGAAAAATGGAAGTAATTTACCATTGTGATATAATAGAAGTTGGACACTGGCTGTTGTAGCTGCACAACAGCACAACACTTCCGGTCATTTATTTTGGCTGGCTGATGCAGCATGTCAACTGACCTTTCATGGCACACATTTTGAAAATGTTGATCTAGAACATTTTTGTTGATTAGAATTACCATATTTTTTGCTCCATAAGACATACCTAGGTTCCATGTGATATTCATCTGGCTAGTGTCCTAACAACAAACAGTCTCTGTCTTCCGTTTCTGCTGCCTCCAGTGGAGAATGCTGTAGCCTTTGCCTCCAAGCAGCTGATTGGCAATTGGATCAGTCTCCCCAAACACCACCAATCAGCTGTGCCAGGTGGCGGTGATCACTGCCACCATTTGCCCCTGTTGCCTGTTGCCCATATTCGCTCTATAAGTCACACTGACATTTCCACCCACTTTTGAGAGGAAAAAAGTGTGTCTTATGGTGCAAAAAATATGCTAAGTGGTATAGAAAATAATTGCCTAATAACTTTAAGACAGTTTTTCAGCTTGAAATTTAAAAAAATAAAACTTTTCTGACTTTTTTCTGTTCCATTATTTTATAAGATCTTTGCATTAAAAATATTATCTAAAGGCTTCACTCATGCCACAATGTATCTGTTAAACGCCTTAAACATGCCATTTTCCAGCTCCAGCTCCTGAACAAAAAGTGTTTACTCTTATACACACTTGAAACAAACCTACAGTTAATCATTGTTTGAAGCTGACTCCTTTTAGTAACCATAATTTAAATTAAATTCAAGGTTTGCTATCAAAATGAAATCTTCTGCTCCAGAAAGAATACACAAAGGATGTGGTTGATAAATCCAGGTAATATTGGATCAGGTAATATTAGGCTGTAGCAGGGGTGATATGCTCCCACTTTGGACTGGTTCTGCCGATCTTGTAGTGATGGCGGCAGGTGGTTCGGAGAACCAGTAGCAAAAATCCCTGGTCCTACCCCCTTTGCCCTAATGGCTTTTTTTTTCTTTTAAAATCATTTTTACTACCTAAGTATTTCATGGAATAGGTAATAAAAAACTGCTTTTAAAAGGAAAAAAAAATTGGCAATGCCAACTCAGTCACATGACCCACCCACCACCAAGCCATGCCCCACAAAACCAGTAGCAACAAATTTTACATTTCACCACTGGGCTGTAGCATTGATTAGACCACCCTGATAACTGTGCCCAGCACTTTAAAAATAACAAACTTCATCATGCCAATAAAGATGTTCAGAGTCTGGAAACAAACTCATGTTTAAAAAGATGAAAAGGAAGGAAATGTATTGTTTTGCCATGACAGATGATAAATGTATGAGAATATGCTAACATTCTCATATGCCTGAAGTGATGTCACAAGGAAAAAGGCCATGACCTGTTCTCAGACATCCTACTAGGAGGATATGGAATGATAGTCCTCAATTCAGGGCAACAGATTCCAGATGGATTGGTCCTGCCAATAAGAGCAGTAAGGTCAATTCCTTAAGGAGAAACCAAGTTCTCCTTTGCTGAGTAAGAGGCTTAAATGGATATTTGTTAGGTGTATTTTAATCTGAATCTGTCTACCGAGTAAATATTGAACTTTGTGGCTCTAAGTAGCCTACTCCAAATTTGTGGACTGTAGTTCTAACTTATTGTTAAACCAAGCCAAATCAAAATTAGAAATAGTTATTATTAAATCTGGTTTACAGGTAGCTTACTTCTAACAACTCTTTATGATGATGAAACTTTGATTCCAAACAAGATATGAATTTTCTTCTTTTAAACATATAAAACTGCAAACGTGTGAACCTTATATAATATTAGACTACAATATGTTTGAATATGAAATGACCTTCTTTCTATTCTGGTAGACAATGCTGGCTGTCAATAAAAAGATGGATCCACAGAAGACACTGCAAACTATGCAGAATTTCCAGAAAGAAAACATGAAAATGGAAATGACAGAAGAAATGAGTAAGCTGCTTTTTCATATTATGCTAAACCTTTTTCTTAGTTCTACTTTGGGCTTGTGATATAATTGATTTCATAGATTTTAAACTAGTTTTGATTGAAGTTACTATATTTATAAATATCTTTGAAGTGAATGACAACATTCTGGGAAAGATTTATCTAGGACATTGAAATAAAATCTTTCACTGCCTATTCAGGAGGGTAAAATGGGAATAGCTGAAACATTTAGTTTATTCCCAACATTCATATTAAAAATTATGTGACACAATAGTGAAAAGTTATGCTGAGATTCTCTAGTTACTATACTAAGTCTTGGCTTTGACTTCTCTTTCAAGTCAACGATACCCTAGATGACATCTTCAATGATTCCGATGAAGAACAAGAAAGCCAGGATATTGTTAACCAAGTTCTTGATGAAATTGGAATTGAAATATCTGGAAAGGTATGAAGAAATATCCTCCCCTTCCCATTTTAATTTACTTTGTAATAGCAGTCTGTTTGGTTATATGCTTGCAGTTGATGACTGTTACCTTGGCTACATAAATTAAACTTTTCATATTTTTCTTTTACTAGATGGCAAAGGCTCCTTCAGCTGCGATAGGCATGCCGTCTGCATCTACATCAAAAAATGCTACAATTTCAGACGAAGAGATTGAGCGGCAGCTTAAAGCTTTAGGAGTAGATTAGCTTTATGCTAATATGAAGCCTGACTTCTACAGCTGCTCCGACTTTGGCATATGCACAAACCTCCAATACAGGTTTCAATAAAAAACCAGATTTCATCGCAAATCTTGCCTAAGCCATTATTGGTAATGGTAATTTCTACAGAGAGCTGGAAGAACTAAACTTGAGAGAGAGAAAGACCAGAACATATATATGTCATGAAGAATTTGTATATATTTTATTAAATTGGGATATTTTGTTAACAGACCATTTACTAAATATGGTTTAAATTTTGATTTCTTCAGTTTAGTTTCGGACAAAAAGTATTTAGCTTGATAACTATTCCATTCATCTTTAGATTTCTACAATTTGTAAATTATTAGAAGCAGCCTTTCTGAAAGCATTTCATCTCTGCTTTAATTATAAACACCTTAAGAAATAACATTACTTAAAATACAAGGTGTTTTGTTCTGAGTTGGAAGAAACAGTTGTCATCTTCAGTAAAAATTATGGGAATCTTTCATTAAATACTATTCTAATTCAATTTAATGTTAAAATGATACATATATTTCCACTATGGGTTCTGGAATAGTGTTGATATCCAGTTAGTGGAACTTTGGAGATGGCTAAAATAATTTTCTGTTAGCAAAAATGTTGGAAAGGAAAATACTGAATAATTTCCATTGTACTGTAATATAGCTGACTTGAAGAGTCTGTGCCTTTCTGTATATAATGCTTGGTTTCTTTTAATTAAGTTTTAAAATGTGAGAAAAGTAATGTAAGCCATTAAACTTATGTTAGCACTGAAATGTGAACTCCATGATTGGAATGGAGTACATAACACCTGAAAAGATAATCTTTTCCTGCAATAGCATTTGTACATAAACACCATGCAGCATTTTTCATTAAACAAATGTTACTTTTCAAAATATTCTTTATTGTCCAATATAATATGCTCTGTATCCATTTTTACACTTGAATGTTGTACACAGGCTTAACTGAAGTTAATGAATTTATTTGAATTTACACCCAATACGGTTAAATAGCACATATGTGCTATAGGACAAATAGTTCACTTGAAATGTATAGCAATAGAAGACCAGGTTGTAAAATTATTTTGTATTTTTTCAAACTGCAGTGCAGATTAGGCACTGATCTTGTAATTGCCAAGGATGAGTCAATGAATGACATAACAAAATTGTTGAGGGTATATTATTTGACCAATAATTACATGAAATAGAATGTCAATAGCAACGAGAATGTAGCATTCAATTTTAAAATTATACATTGTATCAAATTACTTAAATATGAAATTTGATTTTATAGCTACAACAATATTTATTACACTACATCCCACTATGGTTAGGTTGTGTAAGCTTTCATTGTGTAAAAATGAAAAGTATTAATTGCCAATTTAATCTAATAGATTTAATTTGAATTACTGCATAATATAATCTGAAATCATTTATCAATTGGTTATTAGGCTGCAATTTTTATATATAGTACCTAAAAGTATGCTCCATTTAATTTAATGGAACGTCTGTCCAGGCATGAGAGAATTGTCTTATATAGCATGTGAATGCTAGATATCACCTTTTTAAAAAAGATAATCTTTTCATTAATCTTCTCTTCTGTACTTTTTTATATTCAGATACTTGATTTAAGTTAAATTAATAACATCAGTTTTTGAAAAAAATGCAATTTTTAAAAATCTTTGTTTTCTTCCTTTTGTTTGCAAAACATCTATAATTTTTATAGAATAAACTTAGTTATGAGGAGAAATAATTCATCTAGTGAAAAATATCTCAAAAATACTACCTCAGCTGAAATATTTAAAATTATGTTTAAAAATTAATTATTCTATAATTGCAGATTAAAGGGAGCATCTAATACAAGACGTAGACAGGAAAAATGCACCCAATATGAGTCAGATTTTAATTTGTCAACTTTTCAATTTCACTTTCTTTGTTTTCTCATCTTTCCCTGCTTTAGGAGAGAGAAATGCTTTATATTGTAATGTACTATACTAATTAAGATTAACTATAAATGATGCCAATAAAGTATTGGATTAAACAACTATAGTATATAAATACCATAATCAATTTTTTGGTATCGGATTTGGGGATCAGGGGTGATGTTTTGTGATAGCCGTTTTGTGAATGAGATAGATAGTACCAGGTTAACTTCTCTTAACAGCTGGATCTCCAGATTCCAAATGGGATTTGGCATAATGCTTCCCATTTAAACATCAATATACAATTTGTAAAAACTGATTTAATTAAATATAAAGAAGATGTTGTTGGTATGCTTAATTTATAGTTGATATTTTTAACAAATATTAGATCTGTTTTCTTTTTCAGCACTGAGAATTACTCCTTGCAAAAGCTAAAATGTAGGGAATAAAGTAACCAACCAAGCAGTCTTCGTAGCATAACATAAATGTATGTTTTTGAGTTTTCCAAATATCTTGTCTTTCTGCACTACTATGATGGGTCTTCCAGACCAATAGACCCTTCACAAATGATTTTGAAGAACGACCTAGAAGTTGCACAAACATAATTTAAAGTTGATATGTCTTTTAAATTTAAATTTAAATTCTACACCGGCTGGTGTAGAATTCTGAAGAAAAAGCAGGGAGGTATGAAGTGTTTTTCTCAATCACTTTTGAAGTTTTAATGTTTTCTTTTAAATAAAGGTGCTTACAGAAATACATAAACTTTCATTATTAAATACATTTACAAAGGTGATATATATGCTATTTTTTTTTTCGGTGTAGTGGGGCAAGAGGTTTTCAAACAAAACTAAGAAATTCATTTGTCTGTGGAAAGAATTCAGCACTCTTGATGGTCCTTAATAATGGAATTAAAGGTATTCTGGTGTAAACTTGTCTTTACTCTCTTTTCTCTTTGTCTTCGGTTGCAGAACCAAACTCTCACCACTTCCTTTTCCAGATTGAGCCCTTCTGCCATTCTCATGATCTCCTGAGATGAAGGCTTGCTTTGTTCTGCAAAATGGCTTTCCAAAGCTTCTTTTGCGGCAATACTGAAAAGAAAAATACTGTATTGCAATCATATTCCAAACAGAACTTTTATTTGTGCTTTATTTGTGTTTATTTTATTTATTTGTGAAAACACTGTGCACCTTATATGTAATCAGTATGTCAGTGTTGAAAAGAGCATGACATATGTACATTTTATATGTCTGGGTACACAACAGATAAACTATAAAATAAGTCTTATAGGAAAGGACGCTTCAATGTTCACCCCAATCAGTACCTAAAGTAGCATAAAGAGATATTACCAAACAATTGGTGGAATTCTTAAGATCCTGTGTCCTAAATGTGCAAGTGGACTTTTTGGTTTTTCTTTGATGACGTTTCACTTCTTATCCAAGAAGATTCCTCAGCTTTGAAATCCCATGTTGCCATTCATCTCCTTACCAGATAATATTCATTAGTGGCATTAGATTTAAATTTTTAATTTGTCTTCATTGGCCTAATGTTTCCCGTTCAATATAAGAAACAGTACAAAAGGATCCAAGGCTCGTGGTTCTCTCAGTACTTCTAAATGATGTATATTTAGATCATTGTTCTTTGCTGCTATTCTTTCCCTTTACTGTTGCTTTGATATTATTGACATTTTATGACTTACCTTCCTGGAAATAATGAATAGTAACAGTTCCATTTATTTAGAGAATATTAAGGACAAATTAGAATGAAGACAATATGTCTTGTCTTTTTATTAATCCGGTGAGCAAATTTTTTTGCTTTTGTGTCCATTTGGCTCACAAAGATCCTTTTCTGCTTTAATTAAATTTGCTTTGATTTGGCTTATAAATGCTATAAAAGATTTCTGTACAGTAATAACATTTTTATTCTTAGCTTTAACAGAATTTCAAAATGTAATATAACTGTAAACAACAATTCTAGTCACAAGAGGGCAGCACAGTACTTCAGTTTTGATGCAAAAGCAGTATTCTGTTAAAATATTAGTGATTTTGAAGTTTGAGATGACCTTGCCTTGCAGAAGTTTTCTAGCTCAGAAATATTCTTGGGTACCTATGCTTGGAGATCTTCCAATAGACTTTTAATAATAATCATATTTAGGAAATAGTTCCACATTCCGTTTCTGCCTGCCGGCTATGTGCCTACTGAGTACTTCATAGTTAAATTGGAAGTACATTTTGTATTGTATTGCTGCAAAATCCAACTTCAACTTCTTTTCAACTTCAGTTGTTCATGATTTGCAGAAACGTGTAATATTTATTTTCACTGCTTACAGAAATTGTGTCACCCTCTGTTCATTTAGAAATTTATTGAAATCTACAGTTTAATAAGGTGTGTCCAAACAGTTGCTTACAAGTTTCTCATTATGATAAAATATAGTAGAGAAGTCTAATCAAGACTGAATCCCTATCACTCACAAGGACTATACATGTGAAAAGGTACATTTTTATTACCTAATGGTGGTTCTGCGTTTTCTTTTCCGCTCATTCATGCCAACTTTTTCATTGTAAAGAGCTATACAGTGAAAAAAATAATTTAAAATAATATTAAATTATTTTATATTAATATTTAATTATTTTATATTAATATTTCAGGTAGTTAATGACAATATTACAGAACATCTTGTGTCACCTGTACTGTATTTAACATTTGTTTCTGTTTGTATTTGGTATTTTATTAAAGATATGCTTGTATGTGATAGTTAGGTGCAATAAAGTTTGTTAAAATTCAAACTAAACTCTTAGGACAAACATGGATTATGTTTGCTATGGTCTTGTATAATAAATGCTAAATTGTTTAGAATTATTTTGTGGATAATGGCTGTTAGGAGAATGCATTTGAATACATCAGGAGCATATGATATTCAGTTTGTATATATTGGGATAATGATAAGTTTTTTGCAGTGGTGGTATCCAATTTTTTTTACTACCGGTTCTGTGGAAATGGCTTCGTGGGTGTGGTGTGGCTTGGTGGATGTGGCTTGGTGGGCGTGGCAAAGGATACTGCAAAATATCTATTCCTACCCCACTCCAGGGGAAGGGTATTGCAAAATCTCCATTATGACCCCAGTCCAGAGGAAAGATATTACAAAATCTCCATTCCCACCCCACTCTGGGGTCAGCCAGAGATGGTATTTGCTGGTTTTCCAAACTACTAAAAATTTCTGCTACCAGTTTTCCAAACTACTAAAACTTTCTACTACCAGTTCTCCAGAGCCTGCTGGATTTCACCCCTGGTTTTTTTGGCATTTGGTCTCTGTACATCACCACATTGAATTTGATATGAAACAGCCACAATGTGACTGAAGTTCAGCTTTAAATCAAGGGATTTGACAAAAGTGTGGTCACACATTAACCACTGAGGAATGACAGTCATTTTAATATACGCATTTCTATTTTTGGTCGCTCATAAATGATGGTAGAAACTAATATAATAAAGATTGTTTCTAGTACTTGGACAAAAATCCTTTGCAGTCAGTGAATTCTGGAACCTATGGATATGACGAAATGCTGAGTTTCCTCCTGTGAGATGCTTTGTCATTCCTGTATTGACTTCAGTTGTTGCTTGTTTGTGCATCTTTTTGCCTTCAGTAAATAAACAGTATGTTCTTTTGGGTTGAGATCAGTGACTGACTTGACCAGTGAAGAATATTCCATTTCTTTGTCTTTTATTATCAGTCAAGTCATCAATAAACACTGGTGACCCATTTCTATTGACAACCATACATACTTGTAACATTGCCTCTGCCATGTTTGACAGATGATGTATGGTTTGATCATAAGTTACTCCTCTAGTTTTCCATACTTTTTCCATCATTCTCGTACAAGTTAATTTTGATTTCATCAGTCCAAAGCATATTACCCCATAACTGGTGAGGCTCTTTTAGGTTTTCTCTGACAAAGTCTAATCTCTTTCTGTTCAGGAATGTTACGAGTGCCTTGCACCTTGTTGTGAACCTTCTGTATTTACATTCATGAAGCTATCTCTTGACTATAGACTTTGGTAATGACATGCCTACCTCTTCAAGAGTGTTTCTTGACTTGGCCAATGTAGTGAATGGGGTTTTCTTCATCACCAATGACAGAATTCTCCGGTCATCACTTTACTCATCTTCCATGGTCTTCCTGGTCCTTTGATGCTGCTGAGCCTGTTGGGTAATTCTTTCTTTTATATTTCAAACTCTTGTTTTGGATATTTTGAATGTTTTTTCCTATCCTCCTGATGGGTTTATTTTGTTTTTGTTTTTACAGTCAGATGGCCTCTTTCACTTCCATAATACCTCTTTGGACATCATGTTGAGTATTCCAGTGAGCAGCTACTAAAAGCAAATGTAACACTCAGAATCCAGACCTTTATCTGTTTGATTTGTCATGGACTAATCAGAGAACAAGGAACACCTGGAACTGCTGTCAACCATTTGTCCAATTATTCATGAGTCACCAAAAATTGGGGTGCATGTAATACAATGGCTGTAATTCCTCAGTGTGTAATGCCACACTTTTCCTTCTCAGGTTGCGCTGTCAATCATCCAGAATGGGTTCTGCTCGCTGAACCAATGAGGACCGGGCATGCACAAATTTGTTCCTCCCC
>JANHFP010005542.1:27000-40355 GCA_032468135.1 Calamaria suluensis | reverse complement strand
GTGGATGAGAGGCAGAGTTTGGCCCGTTGAAAGGGAAGAAGGACCCATTGCAGAGCCCTGCAATGAAGTCTGGCCCAGGGAACGATTCCTATACAAGAGACCATCCTGCCTAGGAGTTGGGATAGGAGAAGAAAGGAGGCTACCTTGGTGTGACTCACCTCCCTGACCATATGCTGAAGACTGGAGAGGCAGTCTGGGGAGAGAAAGACCTGGCAGAGGAAGGTATCTATGATGGCCCCGAGATGTTGGACCAGGTTCAAGTGACTCTTTTGCTCATTCACCGAGAACCCGTGTGCCTGAAGGACCTGAAGGGTGATATCCAAGTCTCTGGGGGCTGAGGCTCGAGAGGAAGAGAGGATCAAGAGATTGTCTAGATAAGCCTGAATGCGTACTGGCCAAGACCTGAGAAGAGCAGTCAAGGCTGCCAGAAGTTTGGTAAATACCCGAGGGGCTGATGACAGCCCGAAAGGAAGAGCCCTGTACTGGAAGTGCCGGTTGGCATGGCAAAACCGAAAATATTTGCGATACGTCCGGTGAATGGGGAAATGAAGGTATGCTTCTGTCAAGTCTATGGATGACAGAAGGTCCCCTTGTCTGATGTTCTCGAGAATTGATTGCAGGGAATGCATTTTGAACTTGCGGTAAATTATCCGCTTGTTCAAGGATTTCAGATCCAAAATGGCGCTCCATTTCCCTGGGTTTTGGAACAATAAAGAGGCAGGAGTAATACCCCTTGTGCCTCTGAGAGAGAGGGACAGGTTGAATGGCTCGAATGGATAGCAGATGTTGGATGGCCTCCTGAAGGAGGAGCCAATGTGAATGATCCCTGGATAAGAGGCACCTGAGAAAGCGGTTGAGAGGAAGTCGTAGGAATTCGATAAACCCCAACGGATTGTTCTGCAAACCCAAGCTTCTGAGGAAGAAGCATACCACTGACTGGCGAAAAGAGCTAGACACCCGCCAATGGGAGCTGAAAGTTGAGTGTCAGCGGAGGCGATTAGATCTCCCCACCCCCCATGAAAGGGCCACTTGGTCTGACGGTTCTGGGAAGAATCCTGAGCCTGACCCGAAGTGTAGGAACGCTGTCGGTTAGGTTGATAGTCCCTAGATCGAAAGGGACGGGAAGGTTGTGGAGCCACAGCCTGAGATGAGGAAGAAGAGGAGGGATGAGAAATTTTTTTATTGAAACTGGGCAGATACTTTTTCTTGTCCCTATTCTCTTTAAGGTGAGGGTCTAAAGAGCTTGTCACCTGAGATGGGGGAAGATGCCAGCTTCCATTTATTCCTGGCATCCGACTGCCAGTTATGGAGCCATAAAAGGCGCCTAGAGACACAGGTGGAGCCAATAGCCTTAGCTGCAAAGTGAGCTGAGTTTAAAGTGGCATCGGCTGACAGTTTTAAAGACTTAATGACCTTTGAAAGATCCTGCCTGGAGCGTGCATCTGAGGAAGGAAGTCGCTTCTGCAAACGCTTCAGCCAGACCAGGGAAGCCCTGTTAAAGAAGGAGGCTGTGGAAGCCGCCCGAATAGCCCACGCCTTAACTAGGGCTTGCTCATATCTTTTTTCCTCTGGACGTAAATAGTTCTCCGGATTCCCTGTTTCTGCAGCAGGAGAAACTAAGGCAGCAACTGGAGCGTCTACCGAATAAGGTTGTAAAAGGTTGGAAGCCTGGCTAGTTAAGTTATAAAGACGCTTGTCCAAAGAGGTAGTGGCTGGAGCAGAAGAAGGAGTGACCCATTGTTTTAGAAACACACCGTTAAAGAAAGAGGGTAAAGGAACCTCATCTGGCTTGCTGGAGGGTTCCCCAAAGAGAGGGGCAGCTTCCTCCATAACTTCCTCTGAAGAGGAAGGAGGTGGCAGTGGTGTAGGTGTGGTGGAGGCCTTAGGTGGGAGGCCTATCCCCGTTACCTGTTTCGCCTTATGCAAGAGACCTGTAGTGTTGGGGGTTGAAGAGCCCCATGAAAGCAGGAGGTTCTGGAGGTAAGCCTTCGTCCTCTGACAAGGCATCCAGATTAGGAATTTCTCCTTCTTCTAATGAATCCTATGAAGCACTATCATCAGAAGGGACAGCAGGATTAGTCAGGTTAGCTAATGACAATTTGGAGACCCAGGATGCAGTACGGCCACTATGTGCTTCCCTGGCCAACATAGACATAACCGTCCTTTCTATAAGGGACGCCATCTCAGGGGGATCCCTAATCACAGGAGCAGGAGGCAACTGAGTTGAAACAGAAGGTGCAATTGGAAAGGGGGCTGAAGGCCCTGGAAGGCCCGGTTCAGATAACTGGGCCTGGTCAGAAAATAAATTCTGAGCCAAGGGGTCCGGCTGAGGAGCCAAGGACCCATCTGGTGACAAGGATAGAGGAAGCGAGGCCTGAGACTGTATCCCTAAGGAGGAGGCAGGCCTAGGGACGGTGGAAGGACCTGTAGATTCTAAAGTCATGGATGACTGTTGAGCTTTGGCAAAAATCCTCTCTAGTGCCCTATTCTGCTTAGCCTCCGCTTTGGATTGCTTGGTTTTTGCCTTTTTTGAGGGGTTTGAGGAGGGGTAGAGGAGGCCAGGCCTCTTTTGCCACGAGGAGGCGGAGGCCATCTTGTCACCCATATCCCTTGCCACAAAATGGCCGCCTGGGATCTAGGAGGGAAATTAATTAAATAAAATAAATCCCTTTAACAGGCCAACAAACCCCTTTTCCACCAAGCCAGAAAATTGTTTCCTCGGGTGAGGTCTTACCACCAATAACCCACAAAGTCTGCCGGCACTGAATTGCCTCAGAGGGAGAAGCCTGTCCAAATCAAGCAATCCGAATAGGAAATACTTGTGGAATAAAGGCTTGGAGTAGCTGGAATGTCCCACGAAGTCCAATCCAAGACGAAGTAGGCTTCTCCGGTCACCCAGCACAGAATAGACCAGTTCGACCCTGCCCGCTGGGAAACCAAGCAGACTCCTGGAAGCATCTGCGTTACCATGCGCCCACCACAAGCCTCACTGAAGAAATGGAGGCACCAAAAAGCTTTCTGAAGCTCCCTGGCGCTTGGCGCGAAGTAATCTAGCCTTCCGATCTTCATTGGAGAAGCCGCTAGCTAAACTTCGCTTTTAAATTGCTTTTTAAAAGTTTTGCCTTGCAGCTCAGCAAAATAGGTCCCACTAGTCGGACCGAGCAAGAAAAAAGCGGGACCGGAAAGGAAGAGGAGGAACAAATTTGTACATGCCCGGTCCTGATTGGTTCAGCGAGCAGAACCCATTCTGGATGATTGACAGCACAGCCTGGGAAGGAAAACGCCATGAAAACAAAAATTATAACCTCCCTTGCTTATCAAAAAAAAAAAAAAAAACTATGGTTGAGGCATGCCCTGGCTAGTAGAGAAGTTTTTTCCCAAAATGGGACCTCTTCCCAATGTCAAAGAGCTTCAAGTTCATTACTTTCCTGCATCTTTTCCCCTTTCCTTGTGCTTAATCATATGCATAGCCTATTGCTTGAGGATGGATATCACTGACTACATAATTAAGCTCTGCTGCTTTGCAGAGACATCAAAAGTGTTCTTTATATATAAGAGCTGAACTATTGCAGTGCTGGGTTGCTCCCGGTTTGGTCTGGTTCTTGCAAACCAGTAGTAAACCAGCAAGAGGCTTCGCCCACCTGCCTGTATGTCATCATGGATGATCTGTGCATGCGCAGAAGCTCACCTGAGCAAAGCGAGTGCATGAGCATACTCCAGTTGCAAACTGGTAGTAAAGGTATGTGTAACCCACCACCCTTGAACTATTGGTTCCATTGTGCTAGTCAGAAGAAGTTTCTCGAGCAGAGAAAAGAGCACTTCCACCCTTACTGAATATAGTTGAGAGTAAAACTGGTCAGAATAAATCTGGTCACAACAAAAGATGTGCTCTGTCACTACACCATAAATTGTGATATAATTCAATAAATGCTATAATCATGGTCTAAATCAGAGGTTCCCAAACTTGGCAGCTTTAAGACTTATGGACTTCAACTCCCAGGAATTCTGACAAGTTTCCAAGTTTGGGAACCTCTGGTCTAAATGTATCTAAACAGGTTTCTTCCAAAAATGTATTTATAAAGCATTTTATCCTGACTTGAATATATTAATAAGTATTTTGTAATAGTTCTGATGAGAGAACCAGTCAGAGAATGGCAAAATTCTCAAGAAAAAGAATCCATATTAAAATTCTATGTTAAATCCTCATATTATTCTAGAAATTTGAGGTTCACTTGGAAATGTGTGACACATTATTTTTCAACTGCTGATGATTTCGTTTCTCCTAACTGAGCCTGTAGAATTGCAATAGTCTATAAATACAAGTGGATGAATGGTTTTATTTTTTACTTTCAAAAAAATGAAGTTAAAAACCTCAATTTATTCCTAAAACAAATGGGTCTTTAAAAATCCCTTTCATTTTTCTCTTTTTCCCTTCATTGAATTGAACAATTTCAATAGTGTCTGGGTGTACATTGAAATAAACCCCGAATTCTTTTATCACAATAAACTGTAATTGGTTGAATATACATCAGGTGCCAAATCACAAGCAAGCAAACTGGAATGTGATTTAGTGGTTTGTGTGTACAGTTACAATGTGGAACATAACAGGGATCTAACAGGAGGAGACAATTGTCTTTAAATTATCTCTTTTAAAAAATACAGGTCACATTTGGCAAGTCTGAAACAATATTGTTGAAATATCCTTCCTATTTTGGTTGAAAATAGCAAAACTAGAGGCAGCAGAGGATCATCTGGGTCTCCTATGAAAAACAATCAGGAAAGCAAATACAATGGTTCCAAATCTATTATGTAAAGCAACAAAAGATGCAATGTCATTTTTAATAGCAACTTGCCTGGAGTAATTTAATGGAGCAGAGGCAATACTGCATGCCCTTATTCAATGCACAAGTTACCAAATATATATATATATATTATGGATAATATGTGGAGAGGAGATAAAGAAGTAACATCTAACATTGGAGTAGGGAGAGATAAGACGCAGGGGTAGGACAAAAGGAACGTGAGTAATGATAGATGAATGCATGCAAAATGCAAATGTATTTGTAATGACTTGAATGTGTGAAACAACCATCAGAGATGCTACAGGCAGAGTATTCATAACATCTCACATTATCTCCATCGCAGTTTCAACAGAAGCATCAGCTCACACCTCTTCAGCTGTAAATGAGCAAGTCACTGAGTACTACATGTATGAATGAAATGCCAGAAAGTAAAGACAGTGTGATCATTACTATGATTTTGTTTGCTGAAACAAAAGCATAAAATTGAGATATTTCTTCCATTGGCTTGTTGTTGTTGTTTTATAGCATCAAAGAATAGGTGTGATGTGTGGGCCATATATTTTAGACGGGAATTAAATTAGCTTTTTAAAATGTAAAATATTCTGCCAGGTACTTAATTTGTTCTAATTTCCTAGGAATGCACTGGTACAGAGGCTTAATGACACTGGATGCATTGAGCAATTGCCAGCATTCTGGTGGATTTAGTCCTGCTCTACCGGACAGGGTGAGTTCCCATATCTTGTGCTCAGGGGTGTCAAACTCAAGGCCTGGGGAATGGATGTGGCCCACAGGGTGCTTAAATCTGGTCCATGGAGTCACCCTAGAGAAAGTAAAGGACCATTCTTGGATTTAGGACAAGATGTAACATCATAGGGACACAGCAGAATAAAAAGGGTGCCAAGGCACTATTATATTCACACTATAGTTAGACCCACATGGAGAAAGGTCCAAGATCTGAAAGCTACCTTGGAAGTCCTGGCTGAGAATAAAGACAAGTAAAGACAGCACTAGGAATTTTGAACAGTGAACTGCTGACCTTTCGATCAACATGTTCAGCATCTTAGGCACTGAGCCACCCCATCCCTACAAATATACAAATATGCAAATATAGTTGACCATAAAAAAAGCTTTTTGTTCTTTTTTCTTTGGGTGGGGGTGCAACATTTTAAAATGCTGAATACATTTTACATGGGCTATAGATAATTTGGCTTCCTTGTATTTCTGTTTTCTGTTTAGGTCTGAAATGACTTCTTTATAGCAGGACCAATTATTATTTTTAAAGAAAATAATCCAATATTTCAGGATGAGTAACTTGTTTCCAGGTCTAGAAACTGGCAAATAAGTAACAACCCAAATTGCTAAAACAGAACTGAAATGAACTATTTCAAGGCAACTTTTATGTAATTGATTTGGTTTCACAAGTAAATGCTGAGTAGAATATGCCCTCACCTTGCCTAGCTAAACGTTTTCTTCCAAATTACATGTCTGATTTGGGAAGCTTATGCTTTCATAGTTTCATAGATAATGATCAATCAGATTTAATTATGAGAAAAGTATTCATCTGAATTGATCTTAAGGAATAATTCTGCTACCCAAGCATATTCAATCTCTTTTTAGCTGTGGATAGATTTACCAATAACTGGCCTCATTAGCCATTCATTGGAAGCAGGGAACTGGAATAGAAAAGAAGTCTTCACTAGTTTGCAAATGTTAAGGATGGATGCTTCTAGGGCTCAGATAATTAACTAGAGTTAATAGAACAAAGTGACCACAACAGTATCTTTAAGGGAATAATTGTCAGACATGTCTAACTACATGGTGAGGTATATATTTTCATACCCAAATATGGAGAAATTAACTCCCGCTGTAAAAAGTTTGCCTAAGCAGGAGTGAAAGAGCCAAATCAGTAGTCGGGAACTGCTGTTTCTCCAGACATAACTGAATTACAATTCCTGAAGCCTCAATCAGCAAGCATGTCCAATAGTGAAGGGTGCTAAGACTGACAGTTCTGGTAGCAGTGGTCCAGAACCATACAGTCTGAATTTAGCATCATATTTTATTATTTATAAAATGCAGGCAAGGTCAAGTGCCTTAGCTGGCTCTTATCTTTCTTTTAAAAGAAAGGAGGGAAGAGAAAAATAAATGGAGAGTGAAGTGCTCATAATGTCTGGTGGGAGAGAAGAAGGCATTTTTCCAGCTCCCTCACTAACTTGAATGCACAACTATTAGCAACTTCTGAAGGCTCATAGGGATTTGTTTTAGATCTCCAATCAATTAGGGAAAAATTCTTGGAAGAATGCAGAAGCAAATCACTTCTATTTGTCAGGAGCCAAAGATAGCATGGAGAAAACTATTGTCTTAAAAGAAAATTGTTTTCGCTATATAACAAGTGAAATTCTGGATGTTTCAGATGCAAAGAATGTGGTGAGCAAAAACCCATTTGTGAAGGACTGTGATATTAAAGAAAAAACAAAACCTTTGATTTGAGATAATAACCTTTATGCTTAAACTTATTCTTCTAACAAAGTGAAATTCTGGCCAACTATGGGAATATTTAGTCTCTGCATACTGCATTAACTATGTCTGGCATTAAAAGCATGTATCTGCCTGGCTTACTGAGCAGTGTTTCCTGCCTACAACATCCTATGCTCTCCAGCAACTGACATAAAGTCTCTGTCCTGGAAAACTCTCGCACATATCCCCATACGGAGAGCTTTCACGTGCTCAGAGATACTTAATGGAAGCCCCAATTGGAAAAAAAGCACAATAAGAAATGCACAACTTGTGTATCAGAAAGCTGGAGGTAATAATATTCCCAACTAGTATTTCCACATTTGAGGGGTCTTTGGTGCTTTTCTGAGGTTGGTTGATTGCCTGGAGGTGTTTCACAATAAACAAATAAAAGCAGTGCACATCATTCACTTTTTCTGAAATGCAAAGAGCACATCCTTTAATAATATATATCCAAATCATACTATTTTAGACTTCATACAACTGTAAATATTGCAACCCTTTAGAGTCATTAAAGTTAGGACCATTTCCTTCTTTCAAGAAAAACAGAAGCTAGTCTATATCTCATACTTGTAAAGAATCCATTCGAACTTAGGCACTAAATAAATTAGCCTGAGCCAGAAAGGCAATTTCCAAAAGCTAGATCTCTAAAGCTAAGTGAAACACCTTAGACAAATGTAGCCTATTTCCAAGACTGCAATTTGATAACTGTTGATAATCCTTTAATTATGCCAAATGAATAAGTCAGCTAAGAAGACTACTAAATGATTAGTTTTAATTTGTTAATGAAAACTAAAAAGATATTGTAGGTCACATTAGACTGAGCCCTCATGTTGCTGCACAATTTATTATATTGAGGTTTCTGTGAGATTATGTTTCAGTCATGTTAATATTGTTTATTTCTTTCTCTGAAAAAACAAATAAAGTTTCACTAGTTTTTTATGAGAAGCTCTATATGGATCTTCACCTTTGGTCTGGATGGAGTATAACAGAACTAAGAAGCCGAGCAATCAATTGTGCAGTGGTGATTTAGCCATTATCCTGATTTCTTACAGTAAATGCTCTTCAAAAAAGAACATCTAGTTTTCTTTATGTTGGATAAAAACTTCAACTCAGCTTGTCAAGTTCTACTCAATATACATTATGTAGCATGGGGTTCAAGGAACAGCAATAGAGATGAGCAAACGGGTACAGCTGGGTGGGATACTTCTTATTTGTTTTTTAAAATCTTCTGAAACTAACAGGAGACAGTGAGGAGCCACTCTTTTTAGGACTTTAGAATGGGGATTTTTAACAGTGTAAAATTCTGCAAGCTAAATCTACCAATTTTACTGCTTGACCTAGAAAAGAAAATATAAAAAACTGTGCTACTGAAGAGTACCATTTGCCACTATCTTTCAGTAATGAATCCTTTGAAGTCCAAAGTTTTCTTGCTCCAACCCTCTTTCCCTAAGCCATGTTTTTGTCATATCATGGCTTTGAAATTTACATTATCCAAAATCCTTTGTCCTTAATTAAATAACAATCTGAAGTCTGGATTAATATTTCATCTGATAATATAAAACTAAAATAAAAGCAGTTATCTGAGACATACATTTATTTATTTTTTGTAATACAATCAAACGTTCTAGGTCAGTGATGGCTAACCTTTTTGCTGTTGCCTACCAATAGCAGGGGGAGTGTAGGAGGTCACACACATGTGTGGTCACACCCATAATTCAGTGCCCCCCCCCCCCGTCGCCACCGTTTTTCATTCTCATCAGGCTCCAGAGGCTTTCTAGGAGCCTGGGTAGTGGAAAAATGGCCTCCCCCACCCCCAGAGGTTGGAAACGGCCCATTTCGTGACTTGTGGTGGGCTCAGAAGGCCTGAAAATCAGCTGGCCGGCACGCACAAGGATTCTGGAGCTGAGCTAGAGCAACCTTCACATGCCCACAGATATGGCTCTGTGTGCAACCTGTGACATGCCTGCCATAGGTTCTTGAACAAGTTCTAGGTTTTAGTACTAAGATATCTTCATCTTTTTATATATGCCATTATTAGAGAAACAATGTTATACCTTTACAGTGGGCAATTTGAAAACTGAAGCTACCTATAATCCTTAAATCATACACAGAATGACTTTTGGGTTCCAGGATAATGATTTGTTTAACAAACAAAAGCAAGGTGTGGGCACTTTTAGAATAAATCCTCACATAATGCTAACAAAGAGGAAGAAATGGTAAAGAACCTGTGCTTGTTCCTATTGTTCTTGACAGTGGTTGTTGGCTGCTTCATCTTTGAAATCCTTTGGTGTTTGATTACCTGGAAAATTCAAGTGGATTTGTCATTTCTCTTACAGTATTTTTTGAAATCCAGTGAAGTAAGTTTTGATGGGCTACAATTTCCAGATGAAATGCCAAAAGAAAATTATTAGGTTTCTTTTAAGCAGGAATTCACAAACCTCTGTCTGAGGCTCACTTGCTACTCTTAAGTGGCTACTAAAGTCATAAAGAAATATAGAGCTGAGGACTACAGAATTTCTTCAGCCTGCTCAATTTATTTTGTTCATCTATTCCTGTTGCTGCTGCTGTTTCCCACCCTTCTTGTTCCTCAGAAAATAGGAAGAAGCAAGAGGACATAGGGTGATAATATAGTTTAAACCATTTCCCATGTAGTCATATAAGCATACAACCAGATGTGCAGATGAGATAATCTTGAAAATGGGAACTGCTTTTTACATATCAAAAACAGGACCTTGGTTATGTGGTAAAACCTGGTCCAGGTGACAGCCAGTATACCAAGTGGTTCAAAAGATAATTTTCAGGAAGATCCCCACAAATGATTTTGACTAGTTACTGTTTCTCTCAGCCCAACAGAATTGTTCGGGTGATAAAATTTCCTTGTACCTCATGGAAAAATGAGGATATGAATTCACTAGTAATAGCTACAATAATAACTGAATGGCTACCATAATCTGGTGCTGTTTGCTAATCTCAGTGTTTTTCTCAGAGTTTGTGTGATTCATTGGGATTCACTTGTTTTCCACTGTCTTGCCTATTTCTTGTAACAAAGTTTACCAATTCATGATGTAAAAGACTGCTTTCAGCCACCAGAGGTGTGGTGGCTCAGTAGCTTAAAAGACACCAGATAAGGTCTATACTTTGGCAGTTCAAGCCCTGCCCCCATGTGATGGAATGAGTTCCAGACACTTGGGTCAGTTCCTGAAAACCTAGCAGTTCAAAAGCATGTAAATGCAAGTAGATAAATAGGTAACTAGATAGATAAAATTGGTGGGAATGTTTTGCCACATCCTCCACATGATGACATGCTGGCCACATGACCATGGAAATGGCTTTGGATGTTGCTATCTCAATGGTCTAGAAACAGAGATGAGCACCACCCTCTAAATTTGGCTATGACTAGCAGAGTAAAAATTTCAGGGACTCCTTTACCTTTCAGTCTTATGACCAAACTTGATGCTGATTTTGACAAAAAGAAAATGAGTGGCCTAAGGCCATGCAGCTGGTTTCTATATTTAAGGGACGACTAGAATCTGCTCCCTTCTAATGCAGCACCTTAACCATTATACTACGCTGCTTGATAATGTAGTTTAATAAAGTACTGTGAAATCTTCACATGATCCAAGGTGTTATATAAACAGGATCTTTTGCAGAAGTGTATATAACTAGATCTTGTGGCTTTCTAGGGAGACTTTATTATCCATATGGATTTGACTGCTTTCTTGCAAAGCATTGTTCCATTTAGCTGATCATGTTCTATTGTGAGTGGCAACAGGTAGTTTGGAGCCTTTCCAGCTCTATGCAGTGTTTTTATTTGCTGTTTCTAAAACTAGCACAAACTGAAACTGTGAGGCTGGGGAACAGATATGCTACTTGATTCTATCTGATACTTGAAGCTGGGAATTCAGTTAGGGATGCCCTCAGGCATGCAGCCACCTCAGTGGGTACATAAATCCCAAATGGGGTACAAGATATCACATGTGTTAAGCATTTTCTTCAAATAGCTATACTGCTTGTTCAGGAATTTCTCCCAGAAGCATCAATATATCTACAGTGCTTTGCTGTATGAACTTTCTTTATGGTTCTACTGGTCATTGGGGTAAGAGCAATTTCTTCTTTCTGATACTCTCAAATTCAAAGAAATGTGTAGCCACAGTAGCCATCAGGGCCTGAATTGGTGTAATGAGAACAATGATGTTGTTATTCAGTTTTAATTATTTGCAATTTAAGAAGCCCATTCTTTCCTAAGCTATGCTCAGTGCCTTTTAAAGAGACTTTGTGGTTGCTTATTTAATTGCTTTAGGAAGCTACTTATTACTGATTCCTTTGGATTGAAGAACCTTCTAAAAGACAATTTGTATTACACTGGAAATTTTCTTCCATCCTAGATGAAAGAACCTCTGAATAAGTTTAAAGATGAATGAGTGAAGTTTTATTTTTGGAAAACAGCAAAAATGGGACTAGAATGTTGATTTTTAAAAGTTAAGCTAGATGGACTTGAAAGAATATTTCCTGTGGGCTGTTTAAAAATTTATAAAATAATATATAAAGTTTTTTAAATTAATGGTAAGAAATCCTCCCATGAAAAAAAAAATTCGACTAGAAAATAGACAGAGGATAAGAGTGGATATGAAGGATGGCCACATGGAACCAGAAAGAACAAAAAAAAAATTCCCTCTTTCTCAAGGACCATTGACCCATCAATACAATGAGTATTACTTTTCCTTGGCTATAGAAGAAATTAAGGCTGTTTGAGGACAATTTACTTGGAAGTTACTTAAAAAATTTTGTGACAATATAACAGAGGATATAGACGAGCAACAAATTTCATTGGATAAAAAGAGAAAGTGACATGATTGTGAATTTGGAGTTTTTAAATGCTGGATTATGCAAATAATACGAAAAAAGATATAGAACTGGAAAATAATATCAACATGGGTTTACAAATGAAACCAGCAGATGTTTTAATAATTAAAAGGGACCTACAAATGATAAATCAGAAGAGTGATTTGGAATGCCATCTTACTTTGGATTCCCAAAAGGAATTTGTGGAAGCAAGGAAACTCTGAGAAGAGATAAAAAGGAACTACACAAGCTGTTCCAGAAAGGAGGCAAAGCTGATAGGAAATCATCTTGTGGGACACTACGTGATGGGACAAAAGATTAAGTTTATTTAAATATGGAAATATTTATAAAGAGAATCTGTTTGATAAGGTTTACATGTATGCATACACATATACATACACATACTGGTTTCTGGTAACTGTGATTGGGATTTCTTTTTGGGATTACATGATGGGGCTTTAAAGATTTGTTTTTAAGTTTGGGAGAGGAAACCAAGAGAAACTGATAAGTTTGAACTATAAAATTGAACTTTTGAATTAAGATTAAAATGTACGATAGAAATTAAGAACTTTTGCTGAATATGATTAATTTATTTTGGGTTTTTTTTGTAATTTGACCACTGATCAGGGTTGAGATACGGGAAGAAGTCTTTTTTTAAAAAAATTGAAATGCTATCATAGGGAAGCTGTTAAGTTAGCCAAATTGTTTATATTTGTCTGGAGAGATGGAGGAGTCCTGTTTATATATCTTTTGTCTTTTTGCTTTTTTTCGTTTTCTTCATTTTCTTCTTTTTCTTTGTATTAGTTTTTTAATCTTTGTATTTGTAAACTTTAATAAAAATATTTTAAGAAAATGAAATTAGAAAAGCAAATGTAGTCTATTTTCTGAGTTAAGAGACATAGTAAACATTTCTAAACACTAAGAGAATATTTGTTCTCCAGTTGTGAATTATAGCAAGAATACGAGCAAAGGTTGCTGTTACAATAATTTTATTTGTTGGGTAAAAGGACATTGCACCTGCACCAACAGACTTCTAACATAAGGATGAATAATTAAAGGGATATAAGCTGATTTTTAAAAGTCCATGTAATTTCATAAAGGCCAAAGCTAGATTAATAAATTAGCTAGATTAATAAATTAGCAGTTTGATCAGTCTCTTACATCTGCAGAAGAAAAATATTCAGGTTTGAACTCAGT
>JANHFP010005541.1:12015-23878 GCA_032468135.1 Calamaria suluensis | reverse complement strand
TTAAGAAGATATTGGATAAACATTTGTCTCAAGTGTTGTAGGTTTTCCTGCCTGGGTAGGGGGTTGGACTAGATGACCTCCAAGGTCCCTTCCAACTCTTATTATTATTATTATAATCAACTTATCTCTATAAAAAAGACAATGTAATATCTGTTCCCAAAGTATATCTTGTATCCAGATGCATCTAGTTGGCATATGTAGTGAAATATTCAAATATTTTCCAAAATAAATTCAGATAAAATATTTTTTCACTAAATTTATTTAACCAGATAAATTATTGGGCTGTATTAAATATTTATATGGCTGCCCAACTCACAGCACACCCAATTCTTCCAGCGTTTTATAAATAAGAACAGTGGCATATCTGGAACAGTTCAATGTAGATTTTCCTTGGTTAAAGGAAAATATGATGGAAAGTTGGAGTTCAGTAAAGGAAGAGCAACATCTTCTGGAGAAGCAATTCATTTGACTTTAAAGAAATATCTTAATTTGCTAGGATTGTATGATTGCCTTAATTAGTGCAGTTATCATTGCTACCCATCTAAGGACTTTCAGCCTTTCTATAAAAATGCTTTTAAAATGCAGTAGCTAATAATGCCTGTTCTGTATCAACATTCTTATTTCAAGATCATTGGTATTAGAGTTGATTGTTTTTGTATGTCAAAAATCTCCCAGTGTGTACACTTGGAAAGTCCCTTGGCTGAGACCTGATTAGTTGGTTAAATAAATGGCTTCACTTGAATGTTACAAATCTCACAATAATATTAACATTAGTTATATATTTGTACATCTAGTATGATACATAGCTTTTGCCATAGTACTGATCAAACAGAAAACACTTTTGTGTGATGTACTATATTGTACTACAAAAAAAGGGCTAAGGTTATTGGGGAAACACAAATATTTGCACACTCTTTTAAGAGTATACCTTTTCAAATGAAGTATGTATTTTCCCCCTCTTGAGTATATTGCTTGTTTAGCTTATGAGAGAGGTACTGCTACTTGGTTCCTCCTTTAGCATGTTAGTTTGGTTTGGAATATAATCACACTAATAATAATTATTTATTCCTTCGAGAAAAGTGAAGAACTACATTAGAAAGTTAAGTTTTTTCATTCTTCCAAATCTATTCTTACATTCTCCCATTTATTTCATTAATCAAATTTCTTTAATGAAATAACCCTGACCCATCAATTGGCAAAATTGGCATGCTAGAAGTTATTTACAGAGACAATCAAGAGTCCATATCCAAGAGACAGGTACATTCCCAAATTCTACACTACTCAGATTTGCACAGCCTCTGTCACTAGGAGCTCAGTAAATTGCCTGGTTTTTCTACCCCATCTTAGGCAGCAAAAGTGAATTCTCACTGGTGGGTCATGCTGGAGAAATTCTGACCTAATGTGTAATTGCTTCTATGATGTCTATGTTATGTATGTTCTGCTGTTGAGTGCCATGCTTGGTTTTCTATTGAAAATATAACAGTGCATGTTTAGCTTCCTTTATGTTCACAGAATTTTCAAGCTTCTGCTTCTGTTTTAAAATGCAGCCATATTTTTTATGCTTTTAGGAGAGAATTATAGAACGATTAAAGGAGCAGAGGGACAGAGTTGACCTTGAAAGAATGGAAGAGATTGAATCCTTCAAAAAAGAAAACAAAGACCTGAAAGAAAAAGTTAATGCTTTACAAGCAGAGCTGACAGAAAAAGAGGTCAGTATTTGCAACTAATAAAACATTTTATTGTAGGGATTCAAGTGTTATAAAGAATCAAACCTTTACAAGCAATGTAAATGTTATAAGTTGGTTATTAAGACTATTTATCATACTTCAAACCGAGTAGTTTCGCAATTTTACAATTTTTACACATCTTGTTTATAAACAGTGTCATAGGATATGGCAGAAACCAGCCAACACTGGCTATTCTAGCAAAAGCTAACCCTTAAAATATAGAGAGGACACAAATGGGAGACAGATGGGGTATTCTAGAACCACAGACTAGACTGTAATGTTGAAAAAGTAATCTGGAAGAAGAATTTGTTTTCTGTACCAATGCTGAGACAGCTGTATTGCTATGTCCTGCACAGGTATTTCTTGGTGACAGATTTGTCAAACTTAGGTTTAGCAGAACAACTTTGCTATTTTATCTTCTGGGTAAGATTTGGATGTGTCCTTCCCTGAACACAATTGGTCTGGATTTAGCATGGATTATACCAATTAGAAGTAGGGATGATTTTCACTACTACTCATAAGAAAACTGTATCTTTCACAGTCCAAATCTATCATGAAAGGTTTACTAGCAATTACAATCAATTTAGTAACTTCTGGTAATCCCCACTTTCAATTTGTCTCTTGTCTCTTTTAGTCTAGTTTAATTGACCTTAAAGAACATGCATCATCGTTGGCTTCAGCAGGGCTGAAAAGAGACTCCAAATTAAAGGCTTTAGAAATAGCCATAGAGCAAAAGAAGGAAGAGTGTAGTAAGCTAGAAGCACAACTGCAAAAGGTAAGCATGAATATTAGTGATTCTTACTCTAGTTGAATGTTGGCATTTTTGTAGTGAAAAATGTTAGTTTTTGTTAGTTTCAAGCTCAAAGTATTAATAATTTGAAATACTGGCATAACGCTTTATCAATATTTAAACTGTTTGCATCCCATGTATTGTTATCAAAGGATTGTTATAAGCTTAGAAGAATACCTTTTATTAGTAGTGCTTTAGATTTCTTCATAAGGGGAAATATTGAAATATAAATAAATATTGAACATTGTCTAGCACATCTAATCACATTTGAAGTAATAATTATCAAAATAATTTTTAGAATCACATTATATACATTTACTATCATACTTTATTTATCCATATGTCAGTTACTATTATATGTAGTCTTTGTTGAAAGACAAACTCATGACATATTTCTTGATTTAAGTATCATGGTTTGCCTTTCACGATTTGTAAATAGTAATGTTGCCAATGAAGTAATGAAGGTACAATGCTTTAACTGAAGAGGGATAATTTAAATTTGGCCGTTTCCTGGCTTTCGTGATACTTTGGAAATAAATATACAATGTGAGTAATGATTAAAAACAAGGATTCTGTTTAAGATTTTATGCACATTGTGCATGGTATCTGGGTAATCTTGTCTTAACCTACAAAATAAAAGAATAAACTACTCCTTATACTGCAGCTGATGCTTTGCGGTTCAAGATAGAATACTAAAAAACAAAATATAGCAGTACACCTAATCACTGCCAGCCAAAAGTGTTAGACTGTCCACTTCAAATTAATATCAATTTTTGTATAATTTTATTTTTTATTTAAACCAGTGTTGCCTACAACTCAGGTCCCAACTATGGCTTTGAAAACAAAACAGGACTTTGTGAAATTAGTCAAACTATTGACAATTGATATAGTTAGTGGGGAATGTGAGTAGATTGGCCTTTTTCCATGGGAGCCTGTTCATACTTGGTTACAGTTGACCACTTGTTGACCATAAATGGACCAGAATATTAAACTATCAAGCCTCATTCAACTTTTGTAACATTTTGATTGATTTAGTTTACAGCAGCATCGTTTCTCTGCAGAATTTTAACCTAGATCAAGGGTTTGCTTTGTTTTTTTGAAATATTTTTTCAGATTTTTTTCTGAATGAAAAAAATTAATAAAAGCAAGAATGCCCCCTACATTTCATCATGTTATTAATATCTTAAAGCTAATATCTACATTGTTGAAGGAAAGCACAGGTTGTAGATAATAATGATCAACAAAGGATAATTTCTGATTTATATTTTATTTGGTTACATTAAATCCAAGTAACCATTTAGAAGAAAATGGTCATTGGAAATCTTGAAATGCAGGCATTTCAGTTTAGAGAAAATCACTGCTTTGGGCATTTGGTTACAATGATAATGTCAACAGTCAAAATGTTTTAGTTCCTAACATATATCCCTTTAAAAAAATTTCCCTTAGAGCAATGGAAACTGATGGGTCTAGAAATTAAAGGTATGAGAAAACTAAACTGTTGATTATCTGTTATAAAAGGAAAAATAATCATGATTATAAGAAATAAAAAATAAAACTCTTTCTGGAGTTAGTTTAAAGAGAAGAAACGTATTTCACAGTCTTCCCTCCTGCCCCTGCTAGTTCCATATTTTTTTTCTGGGGAAACCATGAATAGATCAAATGGAACCTGAATTAATCTTAGGAGAACATTATGAAAGCAAGACCCATACAGTTCTGAGGCTTCACCTTTCCTGTTTGAAGCATGGATGGATCGGAAAGTTAGAAACATCCTGAAGAATGTTTCTAACGCAAAGTTAGTTACTGGAAAATAAAATTTGGGTGACCGAGCTGTCTGGAATCACACAATCAAAGCCTTACCTGTAACATGCACAAAAAGGGCATGGCATTCATGGCTTCTATCTTGACCTTTTTTGACCCCTCCTGTGGATCCCTGCACTGGGCTGTGGTACCATACTGTGAAAGCACTGTTGATACATGCCTAGGAGGCTATGAAAAAAAATTAACTTCTTGATGTTTATTTCAGAAGATGTCTCTGTTTCCAACATTACATCACTGCCTTTATATTTATCAGCTATAATTTTACATCACTTCTTAGATGCGGCCGCTACTTGTTATTACCATACTAATTAATTTATTCTATATTCAAATAAAATGGAAATGAAACTTTATCTTAATAGGAAAAGAAAGTACCACTTTTAAGAATAAAGTCTAATGGATCTTTCTTATTTCGATCGTTGAACCTTTGATGATAAATTGCGGCTTTGGCCAAAAACACTTCTAATGATTCATTGCTAGAAACTAGCACTTAATGTATCATCAGCAGTGGACAGCTTTCTGTATTTCATGGATTATTTCATTTGAGAAAGTAACAGAGCCCTTGGATTTTGTACTCTAGCCATTTTTTTCTATGAGCCAAAATCAACATTTATTTTTCCCTAGAGCTTCTCACATCCAGCAAGGAATGCTTAGAAACTTTAAATTTCTTCTTCTTTTTTTAAATTCCAAATTCTTCTGTGCAAATATGCCAGTTTTGCTAAGCTAATACTGTTTTCCTGGATCTTTCCTTCTTTTCCTGTCTGTGCTTCGTTCTTCCCACCTTTGCAATGTAGCAAGCTGAACAATTGTTCAATCAGATGTACAATCCCGTAAGTCCTTTCAGAAAGTCTCCACTGTAACATATGAAAGCATGAGGATCTATTCTACCCATCATGATGTCCTGTTCTTCCTGTGTAGCGCTTTGCAGAACCTATGATGGCTTCATTTGCATTGTGTTAAATTAAGTGGGCTCTGTGGACTTTAAGGCCAATGTTCTTTTTAAAATGGTATTCATTAAAAATTGGACAAATAAACCTTGCATTCAAATTTTGCATTGCCTTCAGGTCCTCAACTGCTTAATTGTAAGAAAGCATGAAAATATCAAGCTTTAATTGTTATTTCACTGCTATGCTTATGGCATACTTTATTAGATCCTTCAAATTAAATGTAAGCTTTGGAAAGTTATTCACCGTTTCTCAGAAATATTAATAAATGCTGTTATCCAGGAACAAGTGATATCTTAGAACATGCATTGGTTAGTAGATAATTGAGTTTTAAGTATAAAGAAAATCAATGTCCGGCATTGATAATATAATTCAATCCTATAATTTGACCATAGTTACAGACCCATGGCAAAGTCTGTAACTACAAAGGTATTTTAAAAATGGAGTACAAATACAATATAATAATAAACAGGCAAGTGTATACAATCAAACAGTATTGGTAATTCAAAACATCACTTAGGCCATTATATGAAGCTTATACTTTGTAGGAGGGAACTCTTGTTAGTTTATTGTAGCCCCAAATCAGGAGGAGTCTGATAGCAACTTTTCTGAATCCAAAAATTATTAAAAGCCATCAACTCATGCAAATTTATGACTTTTAATAAAACATGTTAATTAAAAAACTTGCTACCCGATTTCCCAATGCTTTACAGGGCAGAAGACAGAAACATATTGTTTCTTTAATAACTTTGCTTTTAGTTGCGGTAAATACTTTTGCTTGCATCTACAAAAGCATATTGGCAGAATAGGGTTGCAAAATGTACATGTGCATCTCGATAAAAATTACACAAGAAAAGGGATAATGATTGGATCTATTCCACGTGAACAGGTGTGCTTTTCATATGGTATCCCTCTGAAAGAGCTCTCATTACCGCAGGTGGCACACAGTGTTTCTTCAGAACCTTGCAATCTTTTGGAACTCTTTTAATACACAAGTGTAAGCATGCCAGCAAGACATTTGCTGAAGTGTATGTAAGCTGAGAGAATGAAATAACCAGTAGCTATTTCAGCCAAAGAAATGCCATCTTGTTTCCTTTTAAAACCTAGGGTTTACATTTATGTATTCAGCAGCTTAAAAAAATCCCACCAATGAACTGTCTGACTTCTTTCTTAAAGCCTTATTAATGTTATTGTGATAGAAGTTGGGAGGATCTATGATAGTTAGCCATGGTGAACTTGCTGTGGGACAACTTGTCATTGCCAACTAGTTACAGGACAACTTGCCGTGGGACAAGAGTTACACTAATATGAAGGAATAGAATCATTAAAGAAATAATTAAATAGCAGTGTTAAATTGTCCCACAGCAAGTTGTCCCATAGTGAGTTGGCCATGGCCATGGTGAGTTGTCCTACAGCAAGTTGGCTGTGGCAATTTGTCCCATTCCAATGTTGAGAAGTACCCAGGCTGGCAAGGATGAGGGATCAAACATAGAGCTAATACGGAGTCACTGCGCAATCACAAAAGCCTAGGCCCAACCTCCTCTAAGTTTCTTGGAAACTCATCTAACTGTTCCCAGGAACGGGCTGTCAGATTGGGGAGATTCTTGTATTATAAGCAGTAGATAATAATGTAGTTTGCTTGAACTCAGTGTGTGTGGGTTCCTAACACATTGCATAGAGCAGGCTTCAATGATTGGGTGAGAAGAGAGCATAGGTCATAAATCAATCAGCATTCCAAATCTGAAAAACATTTTTGAGGAAAAAGTATGTTTATGTTACATACGGTATATATGAAAGCTATTTTTCTATGTGCATCAGTAGAGTTATATTACCAATGATAGAACATCATGTTATAGTATATTATAAAATTATGTTTATTAAAGTTTTGTATTTCCAGTCTGAAGGTAGGACATGTCTCTAATCAAGCTATGTGTAATATACAGGAGTATTACACTCCCTCTTAACACGGAAGCAAATTCTACTGTTGTAATAAAAACATTGAGTGAATAAATAAGAGGTTTTTGCAAACATTCCCTTATTCAAATCTACCCCGTAATTATATAAAGTATTGGGAAGGATTAAGTTCATATAAAACCTGGAATTATTCTTATTATTCTCTGCTAATTGGGTGTGTCAGCTCTTTTTAGTCACTTTAAGTGTTTTAGGCTTAAGCTGGAGATAAATTAAACATGAAGTATGATTTCTTTTCCAACAGAATTACTCTCTCATCTGAAGCATTATAGGGCCCATTTCATTTAAATAAGATTTCCATCCTCTAAAATACAAAATCTATCTGGAGCCACTATGAAAGTGAAAAAGATACACATGATCCCAGTGTAGAACGGTATGTGGTATAGCCTATAGAAAGGCATTCAGCATGGTTCGGCCAGCCTACTGTTTCCGACAAAGAATCTTAGTGTGATTCAGGACACAGATACATAAATGTCCCCTTAAGAATCTGAAAGATAGTGTGAACTGCATACAAGATTCCCTTTAGAGATCCTGTGAGTAGTGGGTGATGGGAAGAGGCTGACATAAGAGTTACTCCTAGTGGAGCTTATATTTTGGAAACTGATCACAGTTCCTCATCCCTCCTTTTTTTGCTTTAAATCCTTCCAAAAATACCACACTGGTTTAAATTCAATTATACTGGCTTAGTATTGCTGTGAAACAGGGTCAAGGTGACATAGACATGAAGGAGCCCGTCCTGGCTGAGAGGTTGCATGCCACTATTTGATTTTCCGAGTGTAAAACCAGAACTTGACATTTTTTACTAACTGTTCTATGGCTAAAATAAAACATAGTTTGGCTCAAAAAGCTGCCATAGCAAAAGGTGAGCAATAAGATAACTAATCTAATACATTGTTTTTAGACACGTCCTTAGTTGGGATATTCTCCTTAACCTGTTTATCAAATTGCAACTCATCAGATTTCTGCAAGTGATTACAATATACTGTTTTGAAATGACATAATCCAGGAGGTCATCAAGCCCAACATCCTACCTCAAGGCAAAATAATTTTAGTTAAAAATGGAGACTTTTTTCCTCAGAGCATTATGCTGTCTTTCTAATAATTTACTAACCAGTGATTTGAAACATCAGTTCTACAGTAAAATTCTGTTAACTATTCCCCAAACATTGTATACAATCTGTTGCAATGTGGTTTATAGGGGATTGTCTCCAATAATATTGAGAAATTGCTCTTGGCCCAGAATGTAGTAGTGTGAACAGTTATGGGCCGATCTCATAATAACTATATAACAGGGGTGTCAAACTCAAGGCCAGGGGGCTGGATCTGGCTAGTGGGGTGATTAGATCTAGCCATCAGGGCCGCTCTGGAAACAGCAAAGGTCTTGCCTGCAGTGTCTCTACCAGACAAAACATAGGTCGTGAAGGCTGCTTGAGGCCCTCCTGAGCTCTATTTTTGCTGGCAGAGGTTGCAGGATGCAGTCACAGCCAAAAACAGAGCTTGGGAGCTCATTTTCACTGGCAGAGTACTTGGGCCACCCCCAACACTTCCGACACGAGTGACGTTGAGCTGGCCACACAAACCCTGCCCCCCAAGGTCAAATACAACCCTGATGTGGCCCTCAATGAAATTGAGTTTGACACCCCTGCCATATAACATCTCTGATCTACAAGTTTCTCTGCTCAACAGCATGGATTCTTAATAATAACAGAAGATTTCTTTATGGAATTGAAGTTGATGGTTATAAAGCTTATATAGCATCATGCCTAGATGTCTGAGGAACTGTGTGTCTCCTATGGTTTCTGCCCATCCTGTATGATCAGGCAGAATTTTCCAGTTCACATCAATTAAATATCCTCTAGTAAGACTCACGAAGCATGTCTTCTCTAGCATATCCTCTGGAACAACATTCCCTCAGAGATTTCAGTTGTGATGGGCCCAAAGATGATTGCAGTTGAATAGTGTCTTTAAGTTGAATAAGTACAATAAGTTAGACTGCTCATCTGCACTTTAAATGAGCCTTAAAAAACTGCATCTTCCCTCAGGCCTTGGGCTAGTTATTAGGCCCCTTTGGATTGTGTGTTGTGTGAGAAGGATAGTTTTTATTATTGCTTCTGGTCAACTATTATTCTCTTTTATTATTGTGATGTTTCTTGTCTTTTAATAAACAAACAAGCTAGTTTTTTGAAAGATGACATTTGGAGGCACTTGAAAATATTAAAGGTCATATTGATTCTTTAATTTATAATCAGTGTTGAGTATTGATGGACACGACACCTGAGCCAATCACTTTGAACTGCCAACAACCAATCAGGGTTCGCGCGGCCAGTGCGGGAAGTTTGAATGCTTGTCAGTGGCTGGTGGGAAGGTCTGCTTTAGTATAAAAGCGGCCGCGCCAAACCAGCCGCTGTTGTTGTATTTTTACTCTTGCACTGTTGCAATAAATACTTGAAAGAACCATGCGTCTAGTCTATTCTCCCAACTCTTCAATCAGCATTTATCTTTCTTTGAAAAGTAATCAAAGGAGAATGCATTCTATGACCCTGGAAGACGTCTTTAGGTTGTGTTGGTGTGTATGAGCCCTACAAAGTCAGGATCTGTGCTTTTGTGTGCCCAGTATCTCTCTCATACTTTCCTTTGCTTTTCAAGCTTCGGTTGGTTCAAAATGCAGTGGCCTGCATGATTGTGTACCTGTGTAGCTGTGCACATGTGTCACCTCTCCTGCATAGGCTGTATTAGCTGCTAGTTTGCTTCCAGAGCCAATTCAAGGTGCTGCTTCTCACTTCAAAGTCCTACATGGCTTGGGACCAGGTTATTTGAATATCTACTCAGTCAAGTAGATGTGATATCCTTTTCTCATCACATCTATCTGACCCACCAGAGCAGGGAGGCAGGGAATGCTATGGGTCCTCTGTGTTAAGGAGGATTAAGATCAATCTAGTGGGATCACAAAGAAGGATCTTCTTGTGAAACCTCCTTGAGCTTGTAACCTAATTCGGTTATAGTTCCTGTCTTAAATAGTTTGTGGATTACAATGTTTTGCTAAAAGGTCATATTTTTGAATCTTTCAGTTTGTCCTGAGATTATCTGTATTTCGTGGAAAATATTTTTGCTCTCTGCATTAAAGGAACACTATCCATCAGATTCTATTTATCTAAATGTTTGCAGAAAAAATGGCAAACAGACTTTAAAGTCAGTTTAGAGGACAGTTATAAATTATAGCCTCCAATCAATCCCAGATATTAACTAATAACTGGAATTGAACCATCTCTGATGGCATGGTATTGTTAAATCCAATTTGAAGGATCTAAAGTATTTTCTTGCATGCATCTTTCTGCTGTCTCATTTATTAATCATACTCATATTTTGTCTCTTCTAAATAAACATGCATTGCTCTTCTTATGCTTATATACTGATGTTGGAAGAAATAATGATGCATATAATATGAGAATAAATAATGTACACCTTTTCACTTTTTTACATTCATCATGATAAAGTAATATTGCTGTGTATAATAATTTGAATAACAAAGAAAAACAATGCAAGACTGGTTTCTTCATAAAATTGATCTGGTTTCCTTTCCCTTCCTCCCAAATTCAGCCCCTTCTCTCTCTGTGGGTGTGCAGAAGCATGAAAATCAGTTGACAGTTCATAAACTCTCACACGGATATTCCACACTATAGAAGTCTCATGCTCTAGCAGTTTTTAAAAGTTAATTTATAATTCATTCAGCTTTCTATAAATATTTGGAGACAATCAAATTGCATGAGTTTAATTATGACTGTATAAAATAATGGATGGATCTCCTTTTCTTTAAACTTATCCTGGATATGATCCCAAAATAGCTGAACTATGTTGCTGCTGCAATCCATCAAGACTAGGAGAGACAGTTGACCTAAAATATACCCTAAGTGTTGCGTGGCTTTGAAGACCTGAAAGGCTGAAGCAACTATGTACCTTCCCCTGAGTATTCTTTGATAGAGCAGTTGTATAGTTCTTTCGGCTTACTCATTGAACCCCAGATGCATATCTGGTTGCCTGCTCTTAAGCAGAAAAAAAATGAAGGGGGTCTTTAATATAGCCCAACTAAATGTGAACCACACAATTAGTGGACATTACATTTTCCAATCTGAAACATTCATAGGCATATAGAATGGAAAGAAGCTTGGGAGGAGTGTTGGAGATCTTGTAGTCCTTGCTCAATGTAGATATATTTTAATCCTTAACTTTGTCTACTGAATGCACTATTAAAACAATAAAGACCAGTAGATAGAAACTGAATAAACAGCATGAAGAGGTTGGCAGGTAGTTTCTTTATCCTTTTGATGGCCTTTGAACATGAATGAATGGATAATAAAGGATGAAAAGGATAAAAAAGAAGAAAGTTCTGATCTCCTCTATTGGAATTTCCAAGTAACCTATTAATATGAGAAGCCTGTTTAAAGTTACTAGTATGATCTCTATCTTTAATAAATTGTATATATATATACAATATATATTGTATATATATATATATATATAACAATATATATATTGTATATATATATATATATATATTGGTTAATTGTTTTCTGCTGATATATTTAAAATTAAGGGAATTGTTAATTGTTAATTAAAAC
>JANHFP010005540.1:21507-33871 GCA_032468135.1 Calamaria suluensis | reverse complement strand
TTTTCTTGTTTTCCTCCTCTAAAAATTATGTGCGTCTTATGGTTGGGTGCGTCTTATAGTCCGAAAAATACGGTAATCAATTTGTTTTGGCTTCTTAGACGGCTTTTTTAGTGCATGAACAGTTGGAAGTACTTAGTTTCGCTTAGCTAAGGAGAAATCAGCATGGGAGTCTATCAAGAATGCTCATGGCATTCAATATACACCTCAAAATAGGTAATGACAAATCTAGAGTGACTTCAAGGAAACTACATGCATGTAAATCCTAGAAGTCATCTGATGGAAGTCTGTTCTTGTCTAGCCAAAGATAGAGAAATAGAATGATTGTATGAAGTAGTTTTGTAAAAAAAAAGAAAAAAAGATACATTGAAATAAAAATAAATAAAAAAGTAGTTTGGTCTAGTGGTTAAGGCATCAGCTTAGAAAGCAGAAGACCATGAGTTGAAATCTTGCCTTAGCCAAGAAAAGCCAGCTGGGTGACTTGGGGCCAGTCCTGTATCTCACCCCAATTTACCTCACAAGTTGTTGTTATGAGGAAAATAGAATGGTAACATGTATTGGATATCTTCCCCTTTTGAGTTATTTGTAAAAATAATAAAAGTGAGATATACACAAATAAATACAAATAATATAATATAATATTAATAAGAAGCTTTCAGAGAAGTAATCATTTACTGGGTTGTGCTAAATAAAATTTGAAAATAATTTAGAAAGGGCTTTAAATTCCTAGTGGTTGAAATAAACTTACAGAAATTTGAAAGACCTGAAAAATAAATTGAAATAATTGCTACTAAGAAAGAGATTCAAAGACAAAGCCACTTGCTTTTAATAAATTGTGAAATATATGGGTTGTGTTTTTGATTACATTAGAACATGGAGAGATTTATATTTTTTCCAAATCTGTGCATCTTATCTCAAGTTATATTCATTCATATCCTCATTATCTGTAAAATAGATTTGGCAAAGCACTCTCCTTGGAGCTTTCTTTAAAGACTATCTGGAAGCCGCAGTTGATGCAAAATGCAGTAGCCCCTCCATTTCAAAGACAGCATTTTGCTCTATGTGGATTACCAGTGAACTTTCAAGTACAATGCAAAATACCTATATATCTTGGTGCTTGGGATCTCCAGGACTATCTCTTTCTGGTAGAACCCACATACTTCACATTCCAAATTAGAATACTGATTATTCCCATCTTAAAGTTTGGAGTTCTTGAGTTCATTGAAACAATAGTTCATTATACACAATATCCTAAATCTGTTGTTATTAGTTGCAAAGTCATGTCTGACCCATTGTGACCCCATGGACAATGTTCCTCAAGGCCTTCCTGTTTTCTACCATCCTCTGAAGTCCATTTAAGCTCACGGCTACTGTTTCAGTGACTCCATCCAGCCAACTCATTCTCTTTGGTCCCATTCTTCTCTTGCCCTCAATCTTTCCTAGCATTAGGCTCTTCTCCAGTGAGCTCTTCCTTCTCATTAGGTGGCCAAAGTATCTGAGTTTCATCTTCAGGATCTGACCTTGGTGCTCAGCCTTTCTTATAGTCCAACTTTCACCACCATACATTGCAACTGGGAAAATCATTGCCTTGACTATACACACTTTTGTTAGCAGGGTGATGTCTCTGCTTTTTAATAAGCTATCTAGATTTGCCATAGCTTTCCTCCCCAGTAGCAAGTGTGTTTTAATTTCTTGGCTGCAGTCTCCATCTGTGGTGATCTTTGAGCCCAGGAAAATAAAATCTGTCACTACCACCATTTCTACATCTGTAACTTAATGTATACGTATGATGCTGTATTTATGTTCACTTGAAAATATGACTGAACAAAGTATCACATGAACATATTTCATTGTAAAGGATTTAATTCATATATAAAGCTCAGGATCCAATATTTCATGGGTTTCTCTTATGTTCAACAAAACAAAAGATGGGATTTTAAAAGATCATGTTTAAGCAATGCATGTGATCTGACTCAAATATAATACTGTACTGATGTGTTGAGTTTAATACATACTTGGTACCACCTTCCTACATCCTTTCCATCCTTCTCTGGTATGGGCATTTTTTAATTCAATGATCTAAATACAGAGGGTTTTACATTGGGCTTGCCTGTGCTAGTAGACTTTTGGATCCAAATGGATTGTCTGAAACTATTTCCCAGTGATGTTTGTCAGCTCTTAGTTTGCAATGTTCCTTATGTGCAGAAGTTCCTAAATGCTGGTTTTCAGTGGCAGTGCCTATGTTATGGTGTAGCCCTCCCAAAGAAGCCTGGTTAGCCTCACAGACTTCATTTTCTGGAGAGTTTTGAAAACTGAATTATTCCATAGGGCTTATGATGAATGATAGAACATACTGGGTTCTTTGATTTAGTTTACAATAAAATTTAAAAAAAAGTTTGTTCCATTCATTCAGAGTTATGGTGGTACTGAAAAATGGACTTGGTCATTGAAATTGCAGCTGTTGCAATTGGTTCTCAAAGTTCTGGCCATCAAAACTCCCTTTGATAATGTGATCATGATTTGGGCACTTAGGTGCCTGAGTTGCAATTATGACATCACAGTGAGTTGTGATGTGATAACCATTTGCATTCTTCTCTGCCAGCTTCCCACAAGCAGAGTCAATGGCAAAGGCTGCAAGGAAGGCTGGGTGAGTTTCTCCTGCTGCTTTTTCTCCTAAGGAATCTTTTCTTGAATTCAAGATCCTATGGATCTCATACAACATAGCATCACCCACATTTCATAGTGTGCATCCGTCTGAAGCGCTCTACCATAGTGTCAATCAACCTGCCCAAAGCCTTCATCAGCCCTCCCATAATCTCCACCAGCCCATCCATGTCCACTGGCCCATCCACTTAAAAAGAAATAAAACCTTTCAGTCTCACAGCTATAGGAGTAAGGAGAACTGATCAGCTAAAGATTTGTTCTCCAAACAATAAACTTTGACCAATAAGACAATAGCTGTGTTCATCCATTTTGTTAAAGCATATGCAGTACCTGTATTAAATACAATTTTGTTGGATAAATAAACCATGTTTTAAAAGCCACATACCACATCAAAACCTTAATATTAGCTAGTTTTAGATATCATACTAAGCAATAATGTGGTATGTTTGAAAGAGGAAAATTCTTATTATTTGAAGATATAAAGTGAATTTTGAAAGACATAAATGGCTTATATGAACTGGGAATTATTATTATATACTATTGAGATAATAATTATATGCTTATGTTCCTTTTTATGCAATTGTGATTATTTAATCGATATGCAATAAGGCAACATGTGACTAAGCATATAGCATATTTTAAAAGGTTATAGTTTTCAATATGAGTATTAGCTCTGACCAGAATATTGCCTTTAACATTCATGGATATTTTAAAATGCATTATTTATAAGATAACTAATTTTTCTTCCACTTTATATTTTCCAATAGATAGTAAATAATTAAGAAAATAAATATATTTCCATTCAACATGTATAAAATCATCATTCAATCTCCTTTTATGTGCTTCTATGAAAATGTGCAGTGCTAGAAAAGAATGTGCAATAATAAGCAAACTTAATACAGGAAATAAGCACTCTAAATTCTGCCATTTTCATAATATTTATTTTTAAAAATAAAATAATTGCCTTTAATTATTTGATAGAATGGGATTTGAAGTTATTTATCACAGGAAAGAATGGTGTTTTCAGCCATGCGAAAGTAGTGAGGGAAGATGGACCCACCCTTGGAATTTAGGATACTTTGATAAATGGTTCATGTATTCCACTGTGGCACATATTATACTGCTGTAAAAGAACACCTCCTTAATCTCATATCATAATTTTATAGCATCTTTCACAGCAATTAATTATTCAGACTCAGATTAATTACATAATATCAAGCTGATTCAAACTGCTTTATTTTATTGCGGACTTAGAATGGATCACAAGAGTATTGGGTTAAGTATCTCCTTTGACTGCTAGACTTATTTGACCGCTGAGTAGCTCTTTATCATTTTTTTTTAGTTTATGTTAATGTTGTTATTGCATTCTCAAATTTGGAAGTATGTGAAATTCACAGTGAGATTGTATCAGGCACTTGGGAGAAGATGGACTCAGTGTCTTACTCATTTGTATGCTGCTACAACCCTACGCATAAAGAAAGTCAGTTACCATGGGATTTGGTATTGGAGACTCTGAATCAGAACAAAGACGCTATAAAGCAATTACAAAGAGCTCTACTGAATGGTTTCAAGAGAGACTTGGTAGTGATTTTCCAGTTGAGAAAGGGTTGGAAATCATGAAGTATATTACTTTGTTACAAAAGAGAAAGAACAGAAAGTCATAATTTAAGGTTTAAATCACTTTAATGTCAAATGACTAGAAACTTATATAAAAGAAATTTTAATGTAAATCCTAAAGAAGAATTTGAATATTAATGCAAAAAATGTTAATTATGATCAATTAAAAAACAAACAATTTTATACCTGCAGGCAAAGATATATAGCAGAATGACATTTAGTTCCCCAAAACATTAATACTTCATGAAAATAGATCAGGAGTAACTATGAAGAATGATCTGTACAAGTTTGAAGCACATGTGAGGGACAGAGCAGGAATAAAATCAAAAGGAAGTGTTTTTGCCAGATAGAAGTGTGGATGTTGAATTCTAGTCGCATTTATCCAAGTGGTTTTCTTTTTAATACAAAGAGGATCTGTTCCTTAGAAAACCTAAAGGACTGCGCTGTACAGTTGCTACAGAATTGCTATGTAATTTCCTTCAGACAGTAGGAAAACATTGAGGAGGCTAATGAAAAGTAAAATTACACTGCACTAACTTTGATTTTATATTATGAATTATCAAAGTCAGTTATAGACATTAATTCTCTCCCTATAATTTCTGAAACATAAATTACCAAAGAGGGAGTATTTTGCATTTATAGCTATACATTTAATAAAGAAAGGATGATTACTTTCAGCTGATAATATAAAGAAATTATGTTTTTTCCAAATATTATTTTGTTTTGTTTTATAAATATTGTTATATTCTTTTTTCAGAAACTGAAAGTTCCCAATTTTTAACCTCATAGCAACCTTATTAAGTTGATTAGAATGAGAAATAATGAGGGCTTGCAAGGCCATTGCATGAAACATTTGCTCATCTACTTCAGACAGCAAATTAAGCCATTTACTTTTCCTTCTTCCTGCCCATTTTGACAAATGCATATTAAGACAAAGATTTGGTCTCTGTGCCTGTGTTTTTGAGAGAGTTTCTGTGCATGTAGATAACACTGTCATGCAAAAGTCATCAAGCTATGACCAAGAGGACAAATGGAGCAAGTGTTTGTTCCAATGTGGAAACAAACCAGCTGTGTTCTTTAACAATCCTGTGGTAGCTAAAACAAAATCAACTGTACTCTGCAATACTACTGATATTGTGCAAGCAGAGAGTCTGTGACTGCCTTTCAGCTAGTACAAAATCCTGTTTAAATTCTTGGAAATTAAAATGTTATTGAAAATGAAGGGGAGTTTAATTTTCAGATTATGAAAAATCATTTGGATGATGATGATTGTAAAGAGCAATAGAGGTCATCTTCCACTTATGACCAAAATTGTGCCAGAATCCTGGTTGTTAAGCAAAGGAATCATTAAGTAGGATGATATGTGTCCAATTTGTTTCACAACCACAATTGCAGATCTCCCAGTTGTTAAGTGATTATGTGAGTCATTAAGCAGAGCACTGGCAAGAGACTGGTCTTTATTCATATTCTCAATAGTCCAAAAATGCAAGTCATTTGTAAGGAAATGGAACTGAAGGTAATTCAGTGGACAAAATAAAGGAATTGCTGTGTTATCAAGTCACCATTATTTTATAATCTTCTTTACTTTCTTTGGCAATAATTTATCTTTGAAAGTTAAACATAATGTATGATGGGTGACATGCCATGTCATAATGTATGATTTTGTCATGGAGTGAACACACATGTTTTACAACTTGAAGACACAAATCCCTAGAAAGGATACTTTGAACAATAGAGGGAGGGGGCAAAAATTACATTGCTGTAATCCTTTTAGTGCAGAACCTCTGGCAATATTTTGTTGACTTTGTAAACAAAGTCATTGTAAAACCAATTATGGGAATTATAACAGTCAAGATTTAATGACATATCTTCTGCTATTGAACCTTAAGGTTTTAGCTGAATAAGAAAGGATATACGCTTGAAAATACTTCCCTCCATGTCTGTGTGTGAGTATAAAATACACAAATTTATATATGTAAAAATCATTATTTACATAATTTGCTAGAAAAAAAGATGTTACCATCTATGCTTCCATATAAGACCATCTGTGGATGAGCCAACCCTCAATTTTTTAACCAAAGTACTGTGAAAAATGTGTCGCCAGCAGATAAACTGACCCTCAAAATGTTTGTAGGTTTCAATTTTCACTATTGGTTTGAATAGGTTAATCTACAGATTATCCATCTTTCATGCTATTTTGGTTAAAAATGTGTGAGTCACATTATCTTTGGATGGACTTATCTGCAAGTATATATGGGATATACATATACATAAAAATACTTTTTAATTAAATATATTTGTGGATATACCCATCCATATATACCGTGTTTCCCCGAAAATAAGACCCTGTCTTATATTTTTTTGAACTCTGAAAATATCCTATGTGTTGTAGGTCAGAGTTCCCCAACATTTTCTGCTTTGCAGACTGGCATGGGTGGAGAAGGCATGGTTCTGTGCAAATGGCTGGCAAACATGTGCATGCAGCTCCATTTACATGAGTGTTCTGCATGCGTTCCTGTCACTCACTTAAATAGAGCATGCATGCTCACCGGCCATTCTCATGGCCCACTAGTGGGCCACAGCCCAGAATTGGGGAGGCCTGTTGTAGATGACTCTGTTGTGACCCAGGCTTCCTGTGTAATTAAATACTTGATTAGTCCCAAAAACCTCTTTTATTGTAACAGCTAGAATTACGTTCATTCCCAGCTGAGTCTGAATTTGATGCCAAAAAGTCATTCAAGATAATCACCAATCTTTATCTCCCTTGACACTCTGCCAGAGGCTTATTTGGCAAAGCCCCACGGAGTCTAGAATCACACAGAGATGCTGACTGGAAACAGAGTTAACAACGTTGCTTTCCTGCAAAGGGCCCAAGTACCTTTGGTTCTCTTTTAAACCTTATGGGAGGGGCTAATCATCTCCTGGCTTTACTCCTGAGTCATCCCTTTTGTTTTAGCTGCTCTTGCCTTCTGGCAGCTCTGTGCATGCATGCACTAGGAACACACTCCTCCTGTTCCTCTGGCTCCCTGATGTCTGACTCGAGGCTTCGGAGTCCACGCCTAACTCCCAGATGGCCTTGGACCCATCTTTGCCTGCGACGCAGAACCCTCAACCAACCTTTCCTTAGACTCCAGGACTGGCCCTTGTTCCTCCCCAACCTTTTCACTATCCGACTCTGCTGTTGTTAGTGAAACATTTGGTTAGTGTGGGTAGTTTTTCAGTGGACTTGTGTTTATGATTTTCTGCCATTTCATCTGTTGATGAGGATATCAAGGAAGGGTAGTATGTTGTTTTCTTCTTTCCTTGTGAATTTTATTCCTTTGAAGTTGTTGATTATTTCAGGTGTCTAATTGTTGCATTTTTATCATGACACACATGTTGTCCTGTATACAGTATCAGACATGAGGTAAATGTAAACACTCATTTAAATTATTCCTTTCTTGGTAGTAGCTTTCTTGCTTTGGTTAACATTCAGAGATTAGTGTTTCACAATCTTACAGGAGATTTGTAATATTGAAATTAGGTGTTTTAATTTACTTCACCTAAGTATTGCTAAAATAATTAAATCAACCTTTTTAAATTGGCTTTTTATGGATGAAGTAGTTAAATATACAGTCACAGATAATCTGCATTCTTAAAAAAAATGTATCCGGTCTGCTCATATCTATTTAACTATTCATCAGGTTTTGGCTCAACTTGATTAATAGGAAGTAAAATATGAAACAACCTGGAAATTAATTGCTACAGGATATGACAAGTTATCAGTGTGCAAATTAATTCATGAAATCTTTCAGGAAAATACTTATTGTAAGCTACTGGTGAAAACAATTTAAATGTTGGAGGAAGTTATAGGATATCTACTCTACATGGTTGATAATTAATAGTTGTTTTGTGTTGAAGCATTTCTTATACCTGTAATATTACAAAAATGTTTTAAAATATGATGATGTTATTCTCCATATGATTATATGTAATGCTAGTCTGTGTTATGCTACTTTGTGAAAAAAGTTCCCATAGTCTACTTTTACAGAAATATTTATATCTGGTATATCTTATCTATAAATAGTGTTGCTCATAAGATTAAATAGTGCAACACTTACTGTGGTGTACCTGACTCAGAATTTGAGTTCTGTTGTTTTGAACCCTTGTGGCAGGAAGGGAGGGAGAAGCATGAGGTATCTTAGTGGGTCAGGGAGGCCTTGAGGGACTGTTCTATCACTAACGCACACACCCCATGGCTTTCCCCTTATGCGTTCCAAACAGCTATTGCCAGTGGGAAAAACAGGACAAAGCAAGTGACGAAAAATTGTTTCCTTTGCTATATTTACAGTCTGAATGGCAGGGACCCCATGGCAGGGTCCCTACAGGAGAGCCCTTTTAAGGATTATGTATTAATAGAAAAGCAGTTAACATATCCCTGTTGCACATAAAAAACAGAGGAGATCTGATCAACTATCAGAGCCATCATTTTGATCGTTTTGCTGTACTGTAGTCTGTGGATGCCCCCATGAAATGCAAGCATGGGATCAACTGAGCCTGCTTTGTTCTCAGTCTTTTAAGTGGCCACAAACTACTAGCAAAAGTGGCATTTGATCAGAAGGTGAGGAGGCATCGAGAATGGTTCCCCTTTTGCATTTGAGCACCCAAGAAGGGACAGGAAAGACGAAAAGAAGGAAAGAGGGGAAGGAAGCAAAATGAAGGAAAGAGGGAAAGAAAGGAGAAAGAATGAAGAGGGAAGGAAAAAGAAGGGAAGGAAGGAAGGAAGGAAGGAAGGAAGGAAGGAAGGAGATTACAATGAGAGAGAGTGAAGGTCTGAGGTAAATCCTGCCTTAGCACTTGACCACCACCAGCCCTGCTGCCTTTTGCCATCCCCTTGTCCCCTCCTCTCCTGGTGGTCTTCCATCCAATCACTGAGGATGCTTTGCTTACAAAGGCAGGTCTCCTCATAAGGAGAGGGAGTAGGCTTCCTTCTGACCCACATACTTTGCCCTCCCGCACACACGAGCAACCTGCCCAAGGAGAGTGAGCACAGCAGCAGTGTGAGCTAGCCACACCCACCATGGCCATGCCCACCATGGCCCCCAAAGTCAGCCACAATCCTGATGTAGCCCTCATTGAAATTGAATTTGACACCCCTGGACTAACAAATGTCCTGAGTGCTACATGTGTTGCTCTCAAATTTACAAAGGATGAGCCAAGGTTAGAAAACTTATCAACGTGCATACAACAGCAAAATCATATTAATCAAAAGCATGCCAAATGCAAATTTTTACCTTTCAATTAGAAGTTGTTTGATTCATTGAAACCTCTGTTATTGTGGGGGAGGGTTCAGAGAAAAGACATTATTAATACATGTTTAGCTTATTCTAAACTAAAACCAGTTTGAACAGTTTGAGCACTCAGTCTCTAAAAGGTTTGCCATCACTGCTCTACAGTTTCTTTTATAATGAAAAAGATAAACTCACTCCTGGGTGTCTGACCAATTAACATTCTATTTAATCCAGTAATAGCAATGATATGGTCTTTCTTTTATCCTTTGCTTTATTTTCTTTATTTGAAGAAAAAATGTCTCTGCCATTTATTAACTTAATTTCTAAAGTCTTAACTTTAACTATGGCATTACAATTGATACTGTTTAATGTAGTGAAGTATATAGATTGGTCAGTTTTAAATGTTGCTTGGTTTAGTTCATACATTAATTCTTTTGGGGGGAAAACTTGGATTTGTCTAGCATCTACTGTTCCTGTTGTGGCATTTGATGATTTCAGATGAAGGATGGAAGCTTGTTACTAACAGTATGCTCTCAAATGAAGGTTGGAAGATATACCATCCTATTCCACATTCACTCATAGCTCATTTAATGCTGTATTTGTGCCAAGTGATGTTAAGGAGCAACACAGTGATATGCAAAAAGATATAAAAGCAATCATTGTTGATAATGTTGCAGATGAAGATGAATAGTGTGACAAATAATGAGGAGGTGGCAATTTGCCTGATATGATTACATAGAAATCTGGGCCCTTTGGGAAACAAGAGATTTAATACAGAAAATGGTTTATGGACAAGAACATAGCAATACCTGCATCTTTCTCGCTGGAAAAGTTGTAGTGCAGAGACAAGAGATAATGTTATTAATGACCAGTGTATCTGAAAACTAGTTAGGATGCCAAACATTGAGAAATATTAAATATTTTGCTCTAATACAGTAATATTTTATAACCATTTTGAATGTATCATGCAAAATTCTATTAAAATGTTTTATTTACTGCAGTATGTTTTTCCTGCCCAGTGACTACTTTGACAAAGAGGTTCCAATTAATAGCTATTAAAATATATAAGACTACAGATGGAGTTTTGAGACTGGTTTCTTAAAGAAAGTATACAATATTCTTTTAACATTAACATAGGGGACCACTACTTTTAAGAGTGGCATCATAAGCCATCATCTGAAATCAAAAGCAAGAAACTCGGAGGTGAAACTCAGACTAAGTTAAATCAATTAAATACATTTCTGTATAAGAATTCTGTGTTAGTTTGAAAGCCATCTTTTCCCTTAACATTGGACCAACTAGGTTTTTTTTTAAAAAAAAAAGAATCCAGCTCAGCTACAATCTAACACTGGCGCTATAGTTGGGGATGGGGTTGTTTGCTTTGAGTTTTTCAGATGTAGTTTCCAATCTTGTTTCATTCATGCTTCCATTCCTGAGCATCTGGTCCATAGGAAAAAATGCTAGGGCTTTATAGTTCTCTCTCAGTAGACCAGAGCAGGGTTGATACTGACAAACATTTGTCAATTTCCTCTATTTATCTTGGAATTCTTTCAAAATGGCATCCTGAGCAGCTGGCTGATTTTTTTTCCTCCTGCCCACAAACAGATTTTGTCTCGAAAACTGGTTCTTTAGTGGTGCCCTCCCCAGACTGCAATGGGAACAACTAGGAATGCCCCAAAACAACCCTTGGATGACCACGGACCTACCTGGGAATAGGAATCCGATGGTTGCAATTTTTGATAGGAGTGGCAACACGATCAAATCTCCATCTTTTCCTTTCAGCTGTCAGGTCAAATTGGATGGATAAATAGAGTTATAGAAGTTCATAATTTATGGGCCTGATTTACAAGGGGGGAACTATAATTCTTGAAATATATTTATCAGTAGTCAACTAGGGCAGACAGTCTATGTGTATGAGTTTTATGTACTTTTTAATGTCCTGTTTAGTTTAGTTTTTTGTATTTTTGGAGTTTGTATTTTAATGTGAATAAAAAAAAATATTCCACTATTTATCTTCAGTAGGGGACCAGCAAGCTTATAAACTATTGTGCTACTGCTTTTTATTGTTCTATGGTTTCTTCCCCTTTTGCCTGGAGTGAGGATGTGGGACTTTGTTCCTAGTTCTCAGCTTTTGCTCAGAGCTACCAATTACAAGACACAGCCAGCTTGTGCTATAAATTCAAAGTGTTTATTATGGTCATAAATTTGTTCTAAAGTAACAAACTCTCTGGAAACTCAAAGTTGTCTGTATTGGACAGACATAGTATGTCATTTTTGCAAAAGAGTGAAGAAAGACAATTCTAAGTTCAAGAATAGCCAATTTGCCGTTCAAGACAATCCAACAAGCATACAAGAAAAATGAGGCTGTAAATTATAACATTGTTTCTTACAAAGAGTCAGCCAGAAAAACACTCTTCTGTATAGCCTTGATTGAGAGAATCACACTTCTTTCTCAGCTTGACTTCCTCTTCTAATTTGAAGTGCTCTGTTGGATTTGGATCTTTGTCATGCTGTGGGTCAGCTCATGCTGTGGGTTAGCTGATTCAGGTGTGCTCTCTTCCCCCTATTGCTGGGATGCAGGCTGCAACTCAATCTAGCCATGCTCTTCAGATTTAAATCTGAAGACTCAGACTTATCCCTAACTGTTTTTCAAATCTGCAAAACTAAAGCCCATAGCAATCCACCTTCAGTCTGATCCTTTTTTTTTGTATAAAAAGTTTTATTAAGTAAAAATAAGTAACAACAAATATTCATATATAATATATAAAAGAATATAAAAAAGTTTTCTTTCATAATTTTAAATTTTTAGCATTTTT